>JAKWJD010000964.1:0-49333 GCA_027705065.1 Solanum peruvianum | reverse complement strand
CGAAATCTTAAATTGGTGCATTGAGAAACTATTAGTGATCCAAGTGTTCGTGATTACATGCAACGAGAACAACGAATATCCTATTGTTTTCTGAATAGTGCTAGATCTCGAAACTACCTAGCGAATTACTAAATTATAATTGTGATCAATTAATTATTATGTTATGTATTGTATTTTATCTTGTCTTTAAATTATTATGTTATGTATTGTATTGTTATCTTATATTTAAATTATTATGTTATGTACTGTATTATTGTCTTGTATTTAAATTATCATATCATGTATTGTATTTTTAAATTATTTTTTTCATCTTGCCATTTGAATTTTTTGTATTCTTTAAAATTAAAATTAATAATAAAATAAAATTTTATTATTGATGAAAATTAGAAAAAAAATTAAATACTATTAATTTGAAATTGAAGTAGTATATATTAAAAATTTAAAAATATTTTATTACATTGAAAAAAAGAATTATAAATATTAGATATTAATTATGGAATTATATATAAAATAATATGTTTATTAAAAAGTAATAGAAATAATAATATAAATGATAATGAAAAAGTGAAATAAAGAGCGTGAATAGTAGTTCTCCAAATTTGGAGAACTACTATTCACCTCTTTATAAATGGAGAATAGAGGGTGATTTAGAGGTGAATTGGAGTGTCCATTCTCTATTTTACTCTCCGAATATAGAGAATGAAGAGTAAAATAGAGGTGGGTTGGAGATGGTCTTATACCAATGCAACTAACAACCCTCTCTCTTTTTTAAAAATACTTATTATGTGTCATTTTCTTATTGAATGAAATAAAAATTCACCTCTATTTATTTTTCTCATATTTTATCCAAATCAAAACAATATATAGATACAAAAATATAGTTTTTAAAATCTAGTAATTTATATTTTCTATATCTTTTTCAAAA
Source organism: Solanum peruvianum (assembly GCA_027705065.1). Taxonomy (NCBI): domain Eukaryota; kingdom Viridiplantae; phylum Streptophyta; class Magnoliopsida; order Solanales; family Solanaceae; genus Solanum; species Solanum peruvianum. Next base: position 48,408 of record JAKWJD010000964.1, on the reverse strand, counting down.
AAATAATGTTTAGATAATTAAAATATTTGTAAAAATGTTAGTCCTGCCTCAATTACAGGGACATAATATATTAATTTAAAACCCTAAAGAAAGTCCATCTTCTTTTTTAAATAAATAAATAAATAAATAAAAATTATTTAATTTTTTTGACTAATAATCTTGTCGTCTGCGTCATAAGTGATCAAATCTTGGATTGGTGCACCAATTAGAATAACTGCTTTTTAGGATTTATCAATATATTATGTCACTTTGATTCTGTCATGACTAATATTTTTTAAAAAAAATTATTATCTGAGACTTTTTATTTGTTTTTTGAAAAAAAAAAACTATTGAAAATAGAAATTATTAGATTAAAAAAAACATATTTTTGGATCTTGTAAATATATGTTGTTTTAATTTGGATAAATTATGGAAAAAAATTAATAGGGGTGATCTTTATTTCATTCAATAATAAAAGGATAAATTATTTATATACACACCTTTATTTTTCATATTTACATTATTCCCTACCATTTCAAAATATTTCCAAAATCTTTTTTTTTTTACCTAATTTTCAAATCAGCCGGCTACATAAATATACATGTCTTACCCATTTTTGCCTTTTTTTTCCAACTCTTTTAATTACAATTTTCATGTCAATTTGTTTTCAAAGGGATTCTCTCTCTAGTCAATCAAATTCAAACTACTCAATAGGTAAGGTTCCATGATCGTTTTTTGTTCAATTTTATTTTTTTTTCTTTTTTATATTCATGATGCATACAGAAAATTTAAAAAATTCAAAACAAGGAAAAAAAACAAGAGCCAGAAATTATCTCTTTCTCTAAGTTGTAAGACATGGCTAAGAGTATTCAAGTATCTCTATATCAATGATTCTCCACATGAAAAAATCCTTGCATATTCACCTCTAGCTAGTGCAAAACTTTCTGTGCAAATTTCATATCTCTATTGACATTTTGTGGCCTCTGTAATATGTAATCTCATGTACCTTCTGGCAGATTAATCCATGACGGCAGAATTTTCTTACGATTTTTTATGTTTGATATGGTCTATGGTGTGTTGGATCGAAATAAGCTGATATATTATTTTTATCATGTGGTATGATATATGATTTATTGGGGCAAAAAATGATACATTATTTGATACATTGTTTCGATACATTATTATGTTGTTTTGTTGCTTGATTTAAATCTTGTGAAATTATACATAAAATCCTAATCTTAATCTTTTTTCAATGTATTGCAACTAATGTCTCAAACTATATAATAAGAATTATTTTAATGGGATGTAATTTGCATTACAGTGTATGGTATTATACAATAATTTAAACATGATACATAAATAACTTATAATGAATGTATTATACAATAATCAAATTCAATGTCTTTACGCAGGTGAGCAGTCCTATATTATGCCCTTCAATGACATTGTCTTTCTACCGTACGACATTACTGGAATTCCTTTTTGGTGATCTAAATCATCGTATGTAAGATAGCGCGTAGCATTTCGCTAAGAGCCAAGACTCACGATCTACTAAGCTTTATATAGATTCAAAGCCAATCGTGACTGACAGAACATGATACATAAATAACTTATAATGAATATATAACGTCTCATTTAGTATCAGATACAATATTATCAACTGGTATTGAGTATTTGTTACTATTTTTATCATTATGTATCAACTAAATACTTTATAGTTATTACAACGTATCATGTAATTAACATTTTTTGTTATATTTTAGTTCAAATTTAATTCATTTTTATAATGTATCTATGAAATGTTTATAGTGATTAAAGGATACTTGTAGTGGCCTCTGCCGAATTCTTTAGTGATGAAGTCAATATTCCATCTAATCGTTTCTGAGCTGACAATCTTCGCATAAGATATGCAACACTTTTATGATGTATGTTCTCGATAAGGCCAAAGCAAGATATGTTGACGATAAAGATGATTCATCATAGTCGAAGAGTTATGTAACTCCACCATAACATGATGGCTTGGTTCATGTAGATTAGTGATTATGTATCAGTTCATATACAACTTTTGATATTTTATTGTTTTTAAGATAGATTAAATAATTTTTTGGAGGGTTTATTATTCTTGAAGATACAGTTTCTGAAGCTTACAGTTTTTCTGTAAAAAATAAAGTTGTTTATTTTGAATTTAATTTTCAATATTTTTAGTATTTGATTACATTTTGTTATTATAAATATTCTACACATCATAACAATTGATACGATATCATTATCTTATACAAAATATCAAAAAATAAGTATCTGATTTATGTATCATGATCTGATACAAAAGTATCAAAGAGATGAAACGACCTGAAATCGTGTAAAAGTTAGAGATACATTACATTATATATCCTCCCTAATGTATCATTTATAAAAGATGTTATTTTCCAATTTTTGCAATTTCAAGAATCAAATAGAATCTAGCTTCTTTCAAAAAGTATAATGTAGGTAATTGTCACGACTTAACAAGCTAATAATTGATATATTCTGCAAAGTAAAATTCATCATGTTTCCTTTGTTCAATGTTGCAATAGTAAAGATAAATTAAAAGTTTGCTACTGTTTTATGTATCATTCCAAAAAAAAAAATCAATGCAAGATACATTATTCCAATTAATATCAAAAGACCATATTGTCTTCAACATTTACATGTTTCGAATATAGAATAACTATATGATATATTTCATACCAATGCATCATAATTACGTACGCATCGTCAATGATATATTAAAAAATGAAGAAGAATTTCACATGTTTCTGATACTTTAGAATTATCACACAATGATACACTGATTTAAAAATCTAGCACATATGATGTAACCTTTTTTCTGTGAATATGGAGTAGAAGATTAATTACTTCAAAATGTACTTAGACTAACAAGATGAACAATATTATAGTCAGATTTCCATAAAAACGTACCGAGCAAGAAAAAGTTCTCTTAACCTACTCATTCTTTAAAAATCTAGTTTAAAATGTCATAACATAAGAAAATATCAACTCAAGACCATCATATCCTTCTCTTTAACCCTAAATGAGCACCCTTCAATAAATTTTGCCCGATCACCGGTTGATTCGCATAGCACTTGCTAACAAATGGGGCATGTAACCACTGTTTGCGAGTGGCTGAAAATTGTTGTAACCAGAAGCAACCTTGACATTTGACATTCAGAAAAGTAAAATTAGGTGATTGGACAAAGCGTACAAGCTTTTGTTTTTGCTTCTCAAGCTCAGTTGAAGGGTGAAGCAAATCAGTGTCATTTGAAATCTTTGGAATATCCATATTGTCTTGAAGTTTTTTTACGATAACAGATGTTGCAAGTTGCTCCAAGACAAAAAATCCTAACCTTTTTTCTTCTTTTTTATAATGCAAACTATTTATGTAGAAATTAGTAACTAACGTTGTATCATGAATAATATCACGACTTATGTATCAAGAAATCAAAAATACTAATTCACAATACAAAACAACTGATTCAATACATTTTCTTATCAGATCTTTGTACCTTGAAATTGAAGTTGTGTTTTACTTTATATTTCACTATTACAAAGATGAGAGCTGCTTTACGAGTACTTTTTTTCTCAACTTCAACCCGTACAAATTCTACTGGATGTAGCATCAAAATAATGTATCTCTCCAGCCATCATTTCTATTGTTTCAATGGCAGATTTAAGATTCAATTAAGTTGTAATGGTGGATTTGAGACTTACAAAAGAAATCATTTGTCCAACAACTATTCAATCACTAATAAATCATTCACAACTCAGATCGCACACCCAAAATCTGAAAAATCTGAAGAAAAAAAAATCGATATACTGACCATGTAGAAGTCATCTGTCACGACCCAAAACGAGCCGCGAGTGACACCCACACTTATCCTCCTATGTGAGCGAACCAACAAATCTAAACCCCAATGTTTACCAATATTTCAACTATAACGAACAAAATATAATGCGGAAGACTTAAAACTCATTAATATAACCAATAAATAACTTCTAAAATTTAATACTTATTATTCCAAAATCTGGAAGTCATCACATGAAGAACATCTATCCTCAAATTACTAAATCTAAGAGTATTTAAGAAGCTAAAATAAGTAAACAGATGGTCCATGTCCGAACTTCAAGGACATCAAGGACATGAAGGAGAGAATCCAGTCCGAGCTAGGAGTAATAGCACGTTTGCTGCACTCCACAAATAACAAAGAAGAAAAATTACAAGTAGGGGTCAGTACAAGGAACACGTACTGAGTAGGTATCATCGGCCAACTCAAAATAGAAAGCAATATATACTGAATAATAATATAAATCAACCACAATACTTAACAGGTGACAATCAACAAGTACAAGAACCATTGGCAACACCATTAAACACACCTATGAGAACTCAGGCCTCCACACCATACTCATTTGGGAAATAGGTTCTTCAAATTTGAGTACATTAACATAATTCAAGATTACTTCTCTTTATTATTATCGTGTCGGAACGTGACACTCCGATCTCCTAATACTACGTGTCAGAACGTGACACTCTGATCCCCTAATACTACGTGTCGGAACGTGACACTCCGATCCACTAATACTATGTGTCGGAACGTGACACTCCGATCCACTAATTACTATGTGTCGGAACGTGACACTCCGATCCATCTATCTTATTATTTTAGTTCATCAAGCCTTCTTTGTACAAGTCGTCATCTTAATAGAGAGGATTTAAGATTGAAGATTCAACAGTCTCATCATTCTAACCACCACAATTATACGATCACAACATACAAAACACACAATCAAGCATATGGAAGATTTTACAGAATCATCCAATACATATCAATCGCTATTTAGAGTTTACTATAAAATAGCATATAAACCATAACCTACCTCCACCGACAATCGTGATCAAGCAAGCTACTTCCCCAACTGCCTTTGCTTTCCTCTTCGTTCTCTCTCTCCGCTCGTTCTCCTTCTGCTCTCTTTATTTTTCTCTTCTCCAAACTCTTTTTTTTTACCCTAATATCATAAATAATTATGATAAAAGTAAACCTTATTTCCATATTATCTTCTTTAATCCCCAACTAAATAATTTATTAACATTAACCCACTAACTTTATAATTATAATCATAAATAGTCCAAAACACCCCTTTAAAACTTTAGCAGAAATCCGACCCAGGGTGGACTTACGCAGCCTGTGACGGTCCGTCCTGCAGGTCCGTCACAAAGTTCAGAGAGTTAAATTCAGTAGAGAGGTTTGTGACGGTCCGTCGTGTTTACGACGGTCTGTCCTGCAGTTCCGTCGTGGAGTTCAGAGAATCAATCTCAGTACCCATATTTCAGAGTTGAAGTGTTTTGGAATGAGATCCTCGACGGTCCGTCGTGCCCATGACGGTCCGTCGCGGGATCCGTCGACCCAGTCAGTTATTATCAGAAATAAACTCTACTGCTCGAATCGACTAAACAGGTTATTACAATAGATACCAATTTACCCATCGTTCGTCCTCAAACGATCACAGGAAGAAAAACAAGGGCGAGAAAGAGTACCTGAGTCTGTAAAGAGATGTGGATATTTTTCTTGCATATCAGCCTCATTCTCCCAAGTGGACTCTTCAACTGGCCGATTCTTCCACTTCACCTTGATAGATGCAATCTCCTTTGATCTCAACTTGCGGACTTCTCTATCTAAAATAGCAACAGACTCCTCCTCATAAGACAAATTTTCATCAAGAAAAACTGAATCCCAACGAATAATGTAGTTTCCATCCCAGGGTATTTTTTTAGCATAGACACATGACATACCGGGTGCACTCCTGACAACCCTGGAGGCAATGCCAATTCATAAGCCACCTCCCCACACATTTCAGAACTTCAAATGGACCAATATACCTTGGGTTAAGCTTACCTCGCTTACCAAACCGCATCACCCATTTTATGGGTGAAACCTTCAGCAAGACTTGTTCACCCTCCATAAAATCCAAGTCTCTAACCTTTCGATATGCATATTCCTTCTGCCTACTCTGAGCTGCTAAAAGCTTTTCTTGAATAAATTTTACTTTCTCCAATGAATCCCTCAAAAGATCAGTACCCCAAGGTCTAACCTCAAATGCATCAAACCAACCAATGGGAGACCTACATATCCTCCCATACAGTGCCTCAAATGGGGCCATATCAATACTTGAGTGATAGCTATTATTGTATGAAAACTCTGCTAAGGGTAAGAAATTATCCCAATGACCACCAAATTCCATCACACATGCACGAAGCATATCCTCCAACACCTGAATCGTTCGCTCAGACTGTCCATCTGTCTGAGGGTGAAATGCAGTACTAAGATCCAACTTAGTACCTAATTCAGTATGCAATGTTCTCCAAAACTTAGAAGTAAATTGCGTACCTCTATCTGATATGATGGAAAGTGGAACTCCATGCAATCGAACAATTTCTGAGATATAGAGTTTGGCTAACTTCTCTGCATTGTAAGTCGTCTTGACCGGAATGAAGTGAGCAGACTTAGTTAACCTGTCAACAATCACCCAAATAGAATCAAACTTACCCAATGTCTTTGGAAGACCAACCACGAAATCCATTGCAATTCTTTCCCACTTCCATTCAGGAATGGGCATTCTCTGAAGTGTTCCTCCGGGCCTCTGGTGTTCATACTTTACCTGCTGACAATTTGGACATTGGGCAACAAAATCAACAATGTCACGCTTCATTCTACTCCACCAAAAATGTTGCTTTAGGTCACGGTACATCTTGGTTGCACCAGGATGTATAGAATATCCTGAACTATGAGCCTCTGTAAGAATAGTGTGGATCAAATCATCCACACGGGGCACACATACCCTTCCCTTAATTCTCAAAACACCTTCCTCATCAATTATTGCCTCTTTAGCCTCTCCTCGCAATACCATATCTCGAATTCGGCTCAGCTTCTCGTCAGTAAACTGCTTTCCCTCAATCTTGTCAAGAAAAGAAGACCTTGCCTCCACACAGGCCAAAAATCCTCCTTTCTCTAGTACTTCCAGCCTCATAAAGTCGTTAGCCAAAGTCTGGACCTCTCTAGCCAATAGGCGTCTGGAAACCTGTAAGTGGGCTAAACTACCCATGCTCCCTGCTTTTCTACTTAACGCATCTGCCACGACATTAGCTTTCTTTCCCTGGGTGATACAAAATAGTAATATCATAATCCTTCAATAGTTCCATCCACCTCCTCTGCCTCAAATTCAAATTTTCTGGGTAAAGACATAATGTAAACTACGATGATCTGTGTAAACTTCACACTTGAATCCATATAGATAATGTCTCCATTGCTTAATGCAAATACAACTACAGCCAATTCCAAATCATGGGTCGGATAGTTACGTTCATGCACTTTTAGTTGCCTCAAAGCATAAGCAATTACATTCCTCTCCTGCATTAGCACTGCACCCAACTCAGAATAAGATGCATCACAATAAAAATGAAATTCTTACCCTCCACTGGCAAGGTAAGAATAGGTGCAGTAGTAAGCACGGTCTTGAGTTTCTGAAAGCTTTCTTCACATTCGTCCACCATACAAATGGAACGTTCTGCTTAGTCAAATTTGTCAGCGGGAAGCAATAGAAGAAAATCCCTTGACAAATCGACGGTAGTAGCTAGCTAAACCAACAAAGCTCCTTACCTCTGAAACATTAGTAGGTCTTACACAATTCCTCACTGTTTCAATCTTAGAAGGATCCACCATCACTCCATCCTTAGAAACCACATGCCCCAAGAAGGACACTGAATTTAGCCAAAACTCACACTTGGAGAATTTGGCATAAAGCCTTTCTTTCTCAACAACTCCAATACAATTCTCAAATGCTCCTTATGTTCCTTCCTGCTCTTTGAGTATATCAGTATATCATCAATAAATACGATAACAAAGAGATCCAAATATGGCTTAAAAATCCCGTTCATCAGGCTCATGAAAGCAGCAGGGGCATTCGTAAGACCAAAAGACATTACTACAAATTCATAATGCCCATACCTGGTCGAAAAGCAGTCTTTGCACATCTGTTGCCCGTATTTTCAATTGATGATAACCGGATCTCAAGTCAATTTAGAGAAGACACAAGCACCTTGTAACTGATCGAACAAATCATCAATGCGAGGAATGGGATACTTGTTCTTAATAGTTACCTTATTCAACTGCCGGTATGTAGTCTATGCACATTCGAAAACTTCCATCTTTCTTCTTCACAAATAAAACAGGAGCACCCCAAGGGGATGCACTCGGTCTAATAAAACCTTTACCTAGCAATTCCTGTTGTTGGGCCTTCAACTCTCTTAACTCACTTGGGGCCATTCTATAAGAGGGTATGGAAATGGGGCGAGTATCCGGCCAGATCAATACAAAAGTCATATCCCTATCCGGTGGCATACCAAGGAGGTCTGCAGGAAACACGTCCGGGAACTCACGGACTATCGAAACAGACTCAATCGAAGGTACTTGGCAAGTATCATCCCTGATATGGGCCAAGAAAGCTAAACAACCCTTACTAACCATCCTCTTAGCACGAAGAAAGGAGATAATACGAACGGGGGTGGAAATGTAGTGACCCTCCCACACTAACGGATCTGTCCCAGGCTTGACCAATGTCACAGTTTTAGCATTACAATCTAAGATTGCAAAATTTGGAGAAAGCCAAGTCATACCCAGAATTACATCAAAATCAACCATTTCTAAAATAATCAAATCTACATGAGTATTGCTCCCCACAAAAGTCACAAGACAAGACCTATACACCTTCTCAACTATCACAGACTCACCCATATAATAGAGACATGAATAGGCATGTCAAGCAAATCACAATGTAAATCAAGGCCAGTAGAAAATGAGGAAGATACACATGAAAATGTGGATCCAGGATCAAATAATACAGAAGCCATGCAATCACAGACCAAAAGATTACCTGTGATAACAACATCAGATGTCTCTGCTTCAGACCTCCCGGGGAAAGCAAACAATGGGCCCTATCACCTGTCTGCCCGTTACCCTACCATGTTGCGCTGCAGTAGTTCCAACTTGCTGCCACCCCGACTGATTTGGTGACCACCATTTCCTTGGCCACCACGTCCTCCATAATGGCAACCTCTACCATGACCACCTCTACCTCTAACTATTGGGGGTCTGTAACTCTGTTTTGGACAATACCTCCTAAATGTCCAGTCTCTCCACATCCATAACAATCCCTGGAGTCAAGCATATGTCTCTGTGAAAATGACGAAGTCTGGGGATAACCTCCAAACTCAGAGAAATGTTGACAGGTCTGCGATGGACCCCCAACTACAGCCTGCAGTGAAGACTGAATAGGTCGGGCTGGGTAACCTCCTGAACTCTGCCCTCTGGAGTAAGACCCACTAAACTCACCTTCCTTACGAAACTTTTTAGATGTCGACCCCAGGGTGAAGTCTTCTGGCTTCACCCCCTCCACCTCTATCACAAAATCAACCACTTCCTGAAAGGATTTTGCTGCAGCAGCTACCTGTAAGGCTGGGATCTGCAAATCTGACCTCAAGCCCTTCACAAAACGGCGAATCCGCTCTTGTGGACTGAAGCAAATCTGGGTGGCATACCTGGATAGTGCACGAAACTTAGACTCATAAGTAGTAACAGACATTCTGCCTTGCTCTAAGCTTAGAAACTCATCTCTCCTCTTGTCCCTCAAAGTCCGGGGTATATACTTCTCCATGAATAAGTTAGAGAATGAGTCCCACGTCATAGGTGGTGCCTGTGCTGGTTGACATTTAACATACGACCGCCACCACATTTTGGCATTTCCCTGAAACTGATAGGTCACAAACTCAACACTGAATCGTTCTACTATGTCCATCTTATGTAGCAGTTCATGACAATCAACCAGAAAATCATAGGCATCCTCAGATTCAGCACCCTTGAAGACTGGAGGTTTCATCTTCAAAAATTTAGTGAAGAGTTCATGCTGATCACTCGTCATTATAGGCCCTGTAGTCAATCGAGGAAACGTGCCTACTTCCAATGATGCATCCATGCGGGGAGCCACAGCGACTGCATGTTGTACTTCAGGAATCTGAGGTGCTGGTGCAGAAAACACTGGAGGTGTCTGGCCCTGATCAGATAACCCGCTAAGATAAGCAAGATTCTGATTAATCATCTCTGGGATAGACTGGGGTGGTAATTTCTAATCTTGAAACCTGCTCATTTTCCCCTTCCTCACCCTCTCTTACTACCTCGTCAGTTGGTGGAGGAGTCACTGCCCTATTCCTTGGGCCAGTTTGTTCTCCTCCCTCTAGTGGGCGCCCTCCTGCGCCCCTACCACGGCCTCTTGCCACTGCTCCTCCTCGAGCTACAGCCCCAGTGGTTGGCTCAGACGCACCCGTCTTGCCAGTGTTGGTGTTGGCACAGTTGTTGCTCTAGTTCTAACCATCTGCGAAATAGAGTGAGGATGTAAGATACCAATTTGTATCACCTAGATACCAATTGGATCCAAGTAATAGCACGAAGAAAGAAAGAATGGAAATTTCCTAAAGTCCTATAGCCTCTCAAAGAAAAGTAAGGGCGTCCCCTACCGTTCCTCAAGACTCTACTAGAACTCGTTCTTGTGTGATGAGACCAACCAACCTAACGCTCTGATACAAAGTTTGTCACAACCCAAAACGAGCCGCGGGTGGTGGCACCCACACTTATCTCCTATGTGAGCGAACCAACAAATCTAAACCCCAACGTTTACCAATATTTCAACCAAACAAACAAATATAATGCGAAAGACTTAAACTCATTAATATAACAATAAATAACTTCTAAAATTTAATACTTATTATTCCCAAAATCTGGAAGTCATCACATCAAGAACATCTATCCTCAAATTACTAAATCTAAGAGTATTTAAGAAGCTAAAATAAGTAAACAGATGGTCCATGTCCGAACTTCAAGGACATCAAGGAGAGAATCCTGAGCTAGGAGTAATAGCTCACCCTGAAATCTGATATGCTGAAGACTGGCTAAAGTTGCGGACGAGTCGAAGTCGATGGCACGTTTGCTGCACTCCACAAATAACAAAGAAGAAAAATTACAAGTAGGGGTCAGTACAAGGAACACGTACTGAGTAGGTATCATCGGCCAACTCAAAATAGAAAGCAATATATACTGAATAATAATATAAATCAACCACAATACTTAACATGTGACAATCAACAAGTACAAGAACCATTGGCAACACCACCAAACACACCTATGAGAACTCAGGCCTCCACACCATACTCATTTGGGAAATAGGTTCTTCAAATTTGAGTACATTAACATAATTCAAGATTACTTCTCTTTATTATTATGTGTCGGAATGTGACACTCCGATCCCTGATACTACGTGTCAGAACGTGACACTCCGATCCCCTAATACTACGTGTCGGAACGTGACACTCCGATCCACTAATACTAGTGTCGGAAAGTGACAATCCGATGCACTAATACTATGTGTCAGAACGTGACACTCCGATCCACTAATACTATATGTCGGAACGTGACACTCCGATCCATCTATCTCATTATTTTAGTTCATCAAGCCTTCTTTGTACCAAGTCGTCATCTTAATAGAGAGGATTTAAGATTGAAGATTCAACAGTCTCTTTATTCTAACCACCACAATTATACGATCACAACATACAAACACACAATCAAGCATATGAAAGATTTTACAGAATCACCCAATACATATTAATCGCTATTTAGAGTTTACTATGAAATAGCATAAACCATAACCTACCTCCACCGAAGAATCGTGATCAAGCAAGCTACTTCCCCAACTGCCTTTGCTTTCCTCTTCGTTCTCTCTCGCTCGCTCGTTTCTCCCTTCTGCTCTCTTTATTTTTCTCTTCTCCAAACTCTTTTTCTTTTACCCTAATTATCATATAATCTATTATGATAAAAGTAACCCACTATTTATTTCCATATTATCTTCTTTAATCCCCAACTAAATAATTTATTAACATAACCCACTAACTTTATAATTATAATCATGAATAGTCCCAAAACACCCCTTTAAAACTTTAGCAGAAATCCGACCCAGGGGGACTTACGCAGCCTGTGACGGTCTGTTGTGTCTATGACGGTTCGTCCTGCAGGTCCTTCACAAAGTTCAGAGAGTTCAATTCAGTAGAGAGGTTTGTGACGGTCCGTCGTGTCTACGACGGTCCGTCCTGCAGTTCTGTCGTGGAGTTCAGAGAGTCGATCTCAGTACCCAGATTTCAGAGTTAAGTGTTTTGGAACGAGACCCTCGACGGTCCATCGTGCCCATGACGGTCCGTCGCGGGATCCGTCGACCCAGTCAGTTATTATCAGAAATAAACTCTACTGCTCGAATCGACTAAATAGGTTGTTACATCATCATGGATCATCTATTTTGGATATGTTATGATTTTTGGAATCGATGGAGGAGAAGAAAATTTGAATTTTGAATTCTCTAAATCTGTTAGGGATTGGGATAGATTGATATCAATTTCAAATTTTTGTCCTTTTATTTGAGTTCATAATAATAATAACTAGCGGGTTTCATTAATGAAAGAAAAGCGGAGGCACGCCACCTGTTAGCATTGTGGTTTTCCATCGATTCTTTATCAATGGCCATTGTGGACTGATAATTAATTTTACATTTAGGTTTCTTTTTAAGGCAGCAAGTTATTTAAGGTATCAGACGCTATGTATTCGGTTGAGTATAATGTATCCGGATGCTGCTACAATTTCTAAGGAGTTTTGTAAAATAGAAAAGAGTAGGAATAGATGTAATTTAAATTTTACACTATGAGATTTATGTAAGTTATACATAATAAAATAACGGATAGTAAGTATTTTTTTTAAAAAAAAGAGAGAGGGTTGTTAGTTGCAAGGGTATAAGTGAGCAAAAAGGTGGATGAAAGTGTAATTCTAGACCAAAAAAATGAGTAAAAATTTTAAACCAAGTGATGGACGAAGGGTGTATTTAAACTTTTCTTGTAGTTCAGGGATTTTTTGACCCTTTTTCGTTTCATACATGTAATTTTTTTTATGTGAAATGAATAAATATGATACATAAATTAGTATGATATAATAATTATGATATAATCAAAATTCACCTTCATTAATCTCAAATTATTCTTTAAATAAAATATTTAATTTATCAATTAATAATTTTTTATAAAATAATATAATTTCATCGTCCCTCCTGTATTAGTTTATATAGGTTTTACTGTAAAAGATTAATGTCTAATGTAATGGTTTGTTATATAACATTAGTTATTAATATGGTATACTCAGTTACATGACTGTTATTTATATTAAATCGTTTATATTTAAAAATTTTCCTTAAAAAACTTGTGCATAAGGCCTTTGATTATTCATTATCATTAAAATCCATTATCAATAAGATCTCTACTATTCAATTATTTAATTTTCTTTATACCAATGGCAATAAATTTATAAGTTTCTTGATTGTCTAAATTCTTTGACAATGAATGAGATTTTCCTTTAAAATACTGCACATATAGTTCAATTTTAAGAGTATCCCTCATTTGATTTTTATTTGTCCACTTTTAAATTTTATTTGTTTCATAAAAAGTTATAATTGATGAAAGTATTTTACTACATTATATCCATATTAAAATAATATTCAGTCTTAGCTTACGTTTGAACATACTATATGAAGTAATAATTTCAATAATCTTTATACAATTTAAGATTATAATTTAAAATTACAAATACTATAAATTTAAAGCATCAAAACTAAATCGTACATATTTGGTAAAAAGAATATTTATCCTTTTGAATTTTCAACCAAAAAAAATAAAAAAGAACGCATACTCATCTTGTAAAGATTATTGGTAGTTGTTGACTAATAGCTTTTTATAAAATTATATGTAAGTTATAATCACAAATATTTTTATTTTTAAAAAATACACAAATATATAATTATTTTTTTTTATCATAAAGGATGGGCAGAGCCCATTTGAATTAAAAAGAAGGGAAAGAAAAAAGGGATTACAAACATGACTAGGTCCAAAATTCAAATATACACCTATTATACTATTAGGAAACAAAAAAAGAAACTAATTAGCTGCAGCTCGGAGCATCATCATTGTTGTGTCACCTTCATTTTCCACCGTCGGTAACGTAAGCCCGTTTGGCCATAAATTTTTCAAATATATTTGGAAAAAATTTGACAAATAATGTTTGTCATACAATTTGTCATTATTTGGTAAATATTTTTGGTAAATATCCCAAATTTTCAAATACTAGTTTTTTCTAGTATTTGGGTCAAATCTCATTATTTGGAAGTTTTAAAAATTAAAATTTTACCCCAATCTTTTATCTTTTATAAAAACACCATCTCTACTAGTTGCTTGCGTTGTATTACATAATTTTTTACGTGAACACCAAAATAGTGATGAAATATTTAGTGAATATTAAATAATGATATGATTGTTGATGAAAATTATTAAAAATTGGCTCTAGGTAACAAAATTATGTGCTTTGTCTACTTCACGATGTATGGAATAATTCTTGTTGCACTCACTCCAAATTACCACATTGCTTTAGTGTCATGACACTATTTGTTATTGTTGTAACGAACATTCAATTGACTAGTTGTAACGACCTGTTTAGTCGTTTTGAGCAGCAGATTTTAATTCTGGAAAAACTGACAAAGACCACGGGCACTGCGACGGACCGTCACAGGCACGACGGCCCGTCGAGGGTGCATCGTTTCAGCATACTTAGAATTCTGAAATTGGATACTGAAAATCGACTCTCTGTAAATTGGGACGGACCTGCAGGACGTGCCGTCACATCCACGACGAACCGTCGTGAGTTCCCGTTGCAAAACACTTCAACTTTTGAGAATTTGGTACAAGAAACGAGTTTCTGACCGTCAGGACGGAGGTGCAGGACGGACCGTCACTGGTGTGACGGGCCGTCACAGTTCACCTGGATTTTGGGAGGCTGCGACGACCATCGTGACGGACCGTCGCAGGCACGACGGCCCGTCACAGGTTGCGCAAATCCCAGGCAGAATAGGATTTCTTTACACGTTTTAAGGGACGCATTGGACTATTCTTTCCTTAATTATAAAGTTAGAGGGTTAATATTAATAAGTCTAATTACTTGGGGGTTAAAAGAGGTAACCTTAAGTTAATTAGTGGGTTTTATTGTCCTCTTTTACACTTAATTATATGTTAATTAGGGTAAGAGAAGGAGGGTTTGAATAAAACAAACAGAAAGAACAAGGGAAAGAGAGATTGAACGTGAGAGGAGAAACGAAGAGGAATATCAAAGCTTGAGGAATTTGCTTGTTTGAATTCAATTCTTCGGTGGAGGTAGGTTATGGTTTTCATGCTACTTGTAGTAAACTCTTAATAGTGAATGTTATGTGTTGATAGTATTGTAAACCCTACTATGTGCTTAATTGTAAGCTTGCATGAATATGAATATGAAATTGTGATGAATTAACAAAGCATGATGAAGCTATTGAATCCCAAATCTTGAAAGAACCCTAATTCACTTGTTATTGATTATGCCTTAGTATAAAAGAAGGCTTGATGAATTAGGGGATCGGGTGCCACGTTCCGGTACCAGGATAGAATGAGGATCGGAGTGTCACGTTCCGACACCAGGATAGAATTATGGATCGGGTGCCACGTTCCGGTACCAGGATAGAATGAATATGAGGATCGGAGTGTCACGTTCCGACACCAGGATAGAATTATGGATCGGGTGCCACGTTCCGGTACCAGGATAGAATGAGATCGGAGTGTCACGTTCCGACACCAGGATAGTATATGGATCGGGTGCCACGTTCCGGTACCAGGATAGTATATGAGGATCGGAGTGCCACGTTCCGGCACCAGGATAGAAATAGAGGAGCGGAGTGTCATGTACCGACACAAGAGGAAGAAAGATAATGAATCTTGAAAGATAATGAACATACTCAATCTAAATGAACGTAATTCCCAAAGGAGTATGGTATTGAGGCTTGAGTCCTCATGTGTGAACTCGGTTGTATTTATTGATGAATTAATATTGTTATTGCTACATGTTGAGTATTGTAGTTGATTTACATTATTATTGATATATACTGTTCCCTATTTTGAGTTGGCCGATGATATCTACTCAGTACTTGTGGTTGTAGTGACCCCCTGCTTTTACGTTTTCTTCTTTGTTATTTGTGTAATGCAGCAAACGTTCCGTCAACTTCAACTCAACAGTAGATCTAGCCAGTCTTCACTACCTTCGGAATTCAGGGTGAGCTAATGCGTCTAGCTTGGACTGGGTCTTCTTCTTCAAGTCTTGATGCCTTGAACTTCCGGCATGGACTAGCTAGTAGTTGTTTTAGCTTCTTAGACAGTTTTAGTTTAGCAATTTGAGATAGATGTTCTTGTGATGATGACTTCCAGATTTTGGGGATAATAATAATATTTTTGAATTGATTTATTAATGAGTTTAAGTCTTCTGCATTTCCTTTTGTTGATATTGTATTAAAATGTTAAGGGTTAGATTGGTTGGTTCGCTCACATAGGAGGGTAAATGTGGGTGCCAGTCGCGGCTCGGTTTTGGGTCGTGACACTTGTAATACAAACTTTTAGTTAGTTTTGAAAACTTGTGTGTATAAATCATATTTTTCTAAAAAAGTGAAATATATTTTCCAAATTTTATGGCCAAACACATGGTGAAATTTCACCCAAATTTTCACTCAAATAATATTTGCCAAGAATATTTGAAAATCTATAGCCAAACGCTAGCTAAATTGGTACATCAAGCTATGGTGTATTTCATATAAGACGTTAACAAGTCTCACTAACATCATGAATTCATCCCAAATGAAGACTCCTTCAGCTCAATGACGTTTAGTTGAACGTTCGGGTTAGATGATGGTCTCATTTCCTTGATTGTATGAATTATACACATTGTTGTTATCTACCTGATTACGATCCTCGTATGTTTCGTCCTTTATCCGTGAAACGTTGAGCTCAAAGAGTTAATAGCACTGATAACAACCTTAGGACAAAAATACTATGGTCTTCTTCAGGTATTCTACGTCTCTGATGAGTTAATTATGTTGATGTGAATCTCTATTTGTGTTATCGGCTTCTCCATTCAATTCCATCATATATTTGTTATGTCATGCTCTTGGCTTTATGTACCAATGTATCGTTGTGTGGCTCTGTTTGTGTTATTGGCTTCTCCATTCAATTCCATCATATTTTTGTTATGTCTTGATCTTTGGCTTTAAGTATCACTACATCTATGAATTCGAGACTTCATCCATTATGTGCAAAGTTCTTCATTCTGTAACATTGTAATCCTCATATTCAGAATATGGCTTTTGTCCATGTTTACTAATGCCTTAGGTTCGCTAGGTAATGCTTGAAAATTATTGTAACTTATGATTTCTGTACCTGCAAAAGAAAACACAATGTTAGCCATAAAATCCGCCACCTTGTTTCCTTCTCGCAAAGTGTGTTAGCCATACATTTTGCATCAAATCAACCTTACCTCCAAATGATAACAACTTGCCTTTCCAAGCTTGAAGCTTGTTCTCATCAATTCTGCGAAGTGTATTTTCTTCTTGTTAGCATGACCAATGGGACAACCTAGATACATAATTGGAAACTTCCCTGTAGAGAAATCAGTCTTCACTTCAATGTCAGAGATAAACTCATTTGCTATATTGTGAAAAAAAAAGAATGAGCTCTTTTGAATATTAATCATCTCTTCTGATTGCCTTTCATAATCCCTCATTGTTGACATCAATAACTCTAAAGATTTACCATCGCCTGAGGTGAAAATAATTGTATCATCTGCATAAGCAAGATGACTAATGTTATCACTCCATTTTGGTAACCCATAACCCTTGTAGGTCTCATTACAACCCAAATCATTTAAAATTCTGGAGAGATCCACAACAAATAGAATGAACAAAGCAGGAGACAAAGGATCCCCTAGAAGAGCGAAAGAAGCAGAAACCTGGCATTTATAAGAAAAGAGTACCAATTGTTAGCAACAAGTCTCCAAACTTTATCAACCACACCATTATCAAAACCCATTCTCTCTAGCACCTTTATAAAAAAAAAAAAAACCACTCAACTGTGTCATATGTCTTTTCCATATCTAGCTTGATCACCACATTTGCAGGTTTACCTCTCTTACCAATAGTAGAAATAATCTCCTGGGCAAGTAACATATTTTCTGTTATGCTTCTTCCTTTCACAAAATGAGATTGATTTTGTGAAATCAAATAGGGAAGGAGAACTCCAATTCTATCATTCATCACCTTTGAAATTACTTTGTAAAGAAAATTACTCAAACTAATTGGCCTTGGGTCTAAGAAAGATTGAATAACATCTTTCTTAGGCAATAAAACCAAGTTAGTATGTGTAATAGACTTGGGAAGTGTAGCATCTGAAAAGAAAACATCAACCACTTTAAACATATCATCATCAACAATATCCCAACTAAGCTGATAAACATGACTAGTGAACTCATCACGGCCACTAGCACTGTCCCCATTGAGAGCAAACATTGCATTTTTTATTTCATCCTTACAAGGTAATTTAATTTGCAATTGTCCGCCTCAGAATCACTTTTCTGAATATATCTAAAAAGTGAAGCTTCCTCCATATTATAATTACCAGAGAATTGCTTCCTGAAAAATTCGTGAGCAGCTGTTGCCACCTGTTCTTCCCCTTCCACCCATTCTCCTTCCAAATTCTAAATTTTGTTGAAGCTCAGTCTTTTCCTTCTAGCTCTCACCAAACTGTGAAAGAATCTTGTATTTTTTCCCCTTCTAAAAAACAATGAATTCCAACTTTTTGTCGCCAATACTCTTCCTTAAAATGCACATATTATTTCAATTATGCATGAGCCTGATGTAGAATTCTTATATTATATGCATTGGGGGCAACTTCAAATAATTGGTCTTTCACCCTTACAACCTCTTCCCTGATAACTAATTGCTTGAAAATATCACCAAAACAACTTTAGTCCAGTTAGACAAGGTTGCTTTGGTGTTTTTCAGCTTATATTTCAAATTGATAAACTCATCAATCTCTTCTGAAACCCAACTATCCTTCACTACCTGATGGAATTTTGATCTTTCAGACCAAAATTTAAGGAACCTGAAAGTTCTTGTACGAGAATTAGACTTTTGTCCACAAGAGAGTAACATGGGAGCATGATCTGACAGTGTTGTTGCCAAATGTTCTACTTCTACCATCACGAAATATCCCAAACAATCTTGATTTATCAAGTTCCTATCCAGCCTTTTGAAGATAGATTGATTATGAATCCTCCCATTCCACCATGTAAAAGGGCTCCCTCTATAATTAACATCCACAAGATCACAAGAATTTATACAAAATGCAAAATCCTCATACTCATTAGTATATACATGTGAACCACCAATATTCTCCTCTTCACTCAGAATGACATTAAAATCACCCTCAATCAACCAAGGAACATTTTGATAAGTACGACTAATATACATGTCATTCAATAATTGTGCCCTTTCCTCAACATCACATTTGATATAAACTATAGACACAATCAAAGAAGAATTATTTTCTTGGAAAAGTAACCAAAGAGTCAACATATTATCAAAATCAGACATCACCTCCACTTGAATACGATCTTAAATGAATACCAAATTTTTTCCATTGCAGTTATAATTAGCATACTTCATGCCCAATCTCCTTTTGAACCTTTGTATATTATTAACATTTTGAAAAGGCTCCATCAAAACTATGATAGAAAATTTGTGAAATCTGTGTAACGTTTGAATTATATTAAATGAATTTTGAGATCTAATAGACCTCATATTCCAAAACAATGTCTTCATCATCATTTAGACCCAATCCTGGTCCTCTTTTGAGGATTAAATCTTTAAGGAAGCACTTCCCTTTATTTTTGCCTTTAGGAGTTCGTGTTGATGATGGAGAAATGCCTGCAGCTTTATAACTTTGATGCTCAATCTGCAAAACTTCTTTATGTTCTCTATCTTCATTTGCATCTTTGTTAATTATTTCTTGATCCTCCGCAACCCCTAGGTGAGACACCATCTCATGTAAGGTTTGAACCAGTTGTGATTTAACACAAGCCACTTTCAACTCCTAATTTTTGTGTTGCTTCTCCTCCCTATTCACAGATACAGACTCCTGCATATGAGGTGGAAACCACTCCTCTTCAACTCCAAATTTTGTGAAGGAATTTAAAAAGTAGCATTTTCGGGACTATCTTCCAGAAGCTTGGTGAAGATATGTTGCTGAGCTAAACCATCAATACTGTTGTAATAATAATTAATAGTAATGAAAAGTATATAAAATATTACGTTACAAAAGGTATAAATTACCTATCCGTTCCAAATTACATTTTTATTAAAGTGTGATGTAGTGACTTTTAATGTCATTAAGATTTCACATACGTTTCTTAAGAATTCACTTCTCTTTGAAACTCCTATTTGCAACTCCGATACAAAGATGTATTTTGAGTGAGCTTAAAACACCACTACCAACGCAAAAAAGAAACAGAAAAAAAAAGAAAAACATTTCCCTCTTTTCTTCTTATCTTATTGTTTTAATAAATTTGGGGCAACTGGTTTTGGGCTACCTCCAAATTTTCAGCCACGAGTGCACGTGTTTGAGAGTAATTGTGGAACCTTGGGGAGCGACCGACTACAATGATTTGCACCAGAATCACTTTCAAGGTAGTGACTTGCACGACATACTGTTTGTGCTAAGTTATTTACTCCCCAACAAAATGGTGTACCCGAACGGAAAAATAGAACCCTTAAAGAAATGATGAACTCTATGCTTTTAGCTCTGGTCTATCTGACAATATGTGGGGAGAAGCAGTCTTGTGTGCATGTTATATTCTTAATAGAGTCCTGCATAAGTGTCATGATCGGAATCTAGACCCCAGACGAGACCGGCGGCGTTGACCTCTCAAAGGTCGCAGACAAGCCTACATACGTCATACTTACTTCATCTAGGTTAATTTTAGCAGAAAATTTGAACTTTTTGTTTTCTTATTTCATGCGAAACATATTATACTTAACATCATAGGCGTTCACAAATCAACCATCTAATATAGAGATAATCAAATGAAAGAAGCAGTTCATAATTGCATTAAACGTATTCTTGCAAAAACGACACCAATACAAAGTCTGAAATGAAATGGGAAATGAAACACTAGTGAAACATGCTCCACTAGCTAAAGCCTACATCTAAGTTAGATAATAACGGTAGACATCCTCGAAAGCATGAGGGCCTACCAAATCCGGATGTAAATTCAATATCCGAATAGCTGCAACGTCCTACCGTAAGCTCTAACGTTTGTACTAAGTATGGGTATATGCAAGCACACACCAAGGACATGCATGAGTAAGAATTGCTCTTTCCTAACAACATAATTTATGGAAAGTCAAGTCAGTAGATTTGCCAAATTTGGATTAGGAAAGTTAGTGAAACTACCAAATTTGGATTAGGAAAGTCATGCCACGAGAGTAACATGCATCATCATACGTATCGTATTACACACAACACATAACGTCTTACACATAGCACATAACATATTGCATATAACACATAACATCTTTCATATCATTCGTTCATATGCCATGAAACTTTGGAATCATGGACTTGACATCAAGAATTCCCAAAAATGAGGGCTCAACATATGGGACCTCAACTAGGAACCTTCTTTAGCAAACACATAGTCTGCTTCATTCATTCATACGTACGTCACTTCATATATTCATAAGCTAGTGTAGACACCAGCAATACCTAAGATGTAGTTTAAGACTTTCATCAGGTTCGATGAGCAATGATCAAGAATGACCTAGTGTCATTACTTAAGTCTAGCTTACCTCTTGATTATTCTATCCTAACACCTTTGGTATCATTCATTTCTTTATGTGCATCATTTGAGGTTGACCTAATTCATTCTTTGGGAACTTTAACTTTAATCGATATAGATCATGTGAGCATCATGAAATCCAATGTCTGCCCCACACCAAAAAGAGGGGGAATCACCGGCTAAAGTGACCCTAAACATGCTAGCATATATAGGGGATTGAACCCTGCTAGATTCCTATATTGGCAGTATAGGTTCAAAGACTAGGAGATATAAGGAGACTCATACCCAGCATTTCGGACAGTCTCATCTCATGAGAGTTACGTGAACCTCTGCTCTTCCTGAAGGAAGGCATCAACGCTCATAGCTAGCCTATCGGTGCTCAGTATAAAGTTCCATTACATTCAACTCATACATCATGGAAGCTGACTTCTAGCATGAGGACATCATAACTCATTAGGTGATTTCTCATATCATCATTAGTATTAAGTATGCATTAACTTCAATACTTTTATTAGAGTATTCATAGAGACTGGTCTCTTCATTAACTTTACACTCTCATAGGTGAGTACGTTTTGGTAACATTTACTTAGGCTTATTTGAGATTGTTCTCATCTTTTACATTAGCCTCATATCATGTTGTCACCACATTCATTAATATTAGCACAATTTCTCTTCATAATTACTCAACCCATTTTTACGTGAATGTTCATTTCCTCATATGCCAATGCATTTGGCCATTTGTGTGTTTCACACTCTTACTTTCCCCTTCTAGGGTTTCATCATTTCATTACATAATAATTATTCATCGTATGCCAATGCACTTGCCCATATAGTGTATTTTACACTCGTACTTAACCCTTTTAGGGTTACTTCATGTCATTACATACATCTTAGGTTCACTTATTTCTAAACGTATGCTAGACTTATGGGTTTATACATACAAGTCATGAGGCTTCATTCATAGTTTGTTAAGTGACTCATATCTTCCTAAGATTATGTTATACAAGACTTATGTATCTTGTATGTATGTCAAGATCTCGATTCGATCTAAGTAGGTGGCATTATTCTTGAACATTTAATTCACGTATGACTTATGTATCAATACAGAAATTTGGGCAAGGAAACCCAAGTTCGAATCCCTTGGACAACACTTACATTTTCCCTTGATTTTGTTTTTAGTCCTCATGACATTGAGAACCTAGATCGAGCCCCAACATCAACATTCTTTTTAGTTCCTTTTCTTTAGAAACTCTCTCCCTTGGCTGAGGGGTTGTGGGTTCGAACCCCCACAACCCCCTTTCATTTTCCTATTTATTTTCCTTGTCTATTTCGCATTAACCAGGAGGTTGTGGGATCAATCCCCCACATCCTCTCTTTATTTTTCTTTTATTTGTTTGGGACTGAGAGGTTGTGGGGTCGAACCACCACAATCTCCTTATTTTAATTTCATTTAAATGTTGACTATCTCTGCGTTGGCAGTGAGGTTGTGGGATCAAGCCCCCACTGCCTCACTTTATTTTCTTTCTTATTTTCCCTTTCTCCTTTACTCTCCTTCACAACCTTGAGGTTGTGGGTTCGATTTCCACGCCTCACATTACCTTTCTTTTATTTTTTTCCTTTACTTCACTCGCTGCCTGGAGGTCATGGGTTCGTTTCCCATGCCTCCCATTTTATTTTATTACTTTTTTTACTCTACATTTTCAGACAGCATACCCCATATTGATTCCCCCTGATCCCATTTCTTTTCTTGCGATTTCAAGGCACTATATGGGTGAGGTCACAGGTTCGAATCATGGTGGCCTCATCCCTTTATACTCAACTAAATTTCAGATTTATTTCTCTACATTTAGCCTAAACTAAACTTGTAAGTTTGCTAAAAAATTTAGTCATTTTTTTAGTTTATTTTCACCAACATTTCACTTGAAATCTTAGGGAATTCATAGATCATCTAACACTTTTTGGGGTGCATTTTCATAGATTCGTTTAGCCAAATATTATACTCAAATCAGCCACACTTCCATTTTAATAAATATCACGATTTAGATAGGTTTATGCGCGTAATATGACAACCAAAACATTATCAAATTGAAGCCTTAATTCGAGAACCTCATTCATTGTAACATATTTGCACACGCACACACTTGCACATAATTTCGGATACATGGTTGTATTTTATATGATTTCAAGTACACAAACATAATCATATTCATCACGAAAACATAACATATACCTAAATCTACCAGCAATAATACTAAACCTACAATTCATTGGGAGCTAGTGACAGGGGCATGCAAAAGGGGAAACAATCCTAGTTTCCGAATGAATAATATGAACCTTAAGGGGTCTCTTGGGAAAGGGACCAAGAGAGAAGAAAATACATACCTTTTTGACGTTAAACTCGTGACTTGATTCCCAAAAACTTCACCCAAGAACACGCCTAAGCCTCCTCAATATCAAATCCACTCGAATGACAACTTCCCTTAGCCTAATGTGCGATTTACGTTTGTTTTCTTGTGATTTTGTGAGTTCTTCAAGTGTGAAGAACTTGGTTTATTTTTTCTGTTTTTGTATCTTATTTTGGCAGGGAAAATACGTGAGAAAGAATAAGAGAGATTGAGTGTGGTGGAGAGATAAACGTGAGAGAGTGGAAGTTGTAGGAGGCTTGGGAGTCTAGTTTTAGAACTTAGTCAATTTTTAATAAAAAACTGATTTCTATTTTATTTTAAATCAGCTAATGAATAAGAATTATTAATTAATTATATTAATTCAATATCTTAAATAAAAATCACTTTAATTCATTTCTTCCACCTAGGTTCGAACCCGGGTGGAGCAAGACTTCACTTCATAAGCCTATTTTCAGCCCCCTCTCCCAAAATTTCCCTTCCACCTTATTAATTAGATAATTAATTACATATTTAGAGAAATTACGAAACTACCCTTAGCCAGGAAAAAGACCATTTTACCCCTATACCCTTCAACCTAAGATTTCCTCTTTTTAAGTCCGGTAAAGATTCCTTCGAGTAAATCTTCGTATTCGAGAGCCCAACCTGGTTGGACCTAACCTTTTCAATATCAACTAACTCCCCAAGTTAGTTGTCTTGGTTGTAGCAAGGGTTCCGAGGTCTGGTTCTACGCGCATCAGTCCGTGTGAACCCTGGTCTAATCATAGGCATTCTTGACACATTAAGCATTTCTTATCTTATCCATTTTTAGGGTTGTTACAATAAGAATTAGACAAGACCTTATATGCGTTGTGGAAAGGATTTACTCCTAACTTGAAATTTCTGAAAGTGTGGGGTATTTGGCAAAGGTTGGTCTACTTGATTTTAAACGAGTAAATGTTTGATCTAAGACTTTTGATACAGTCTTTATTGGTTATGCTCAAAATAGTGTTGCATATAGGTTTGTCTCTAAGTGACCATTCTATTTGTGAATCTAGAGATGAAGAATTTTTTGAGCATATTTTTCCTTTGAAAAATAATGTGCCGAGTGATGTGGAAAATAATTCTGCTACATCTATGCCTATTAATTCTCATGTTGTACCTTCTTCTAGAGTTATTTATAATGAACATAAAAAAGAACTTAGAAGGAGTAAGAGACGTAGAATCGAGACAAGTCTTAATCATGATT
Organism: Solanum peruvianum; assembly: GCA_027705065.1. NCBI lineage: Eukaryota > Viridiplantae > Streptophyta > Magnoliopsida > Solanales > Solanaceae > Solanum > Solanum peruvianum. The sequence goes on along the minus strand of JAKWJD010000964.1, from coordinate 22,894 downwards.
TTATCACTACTTTCTTCACTAAAAATTTTGATATTAATGTTTTTAATGATGAACTAGTGTCTATCTATTTATAATAGAAGAAGATCCTAAGACTTATGATGAAGCAATTAGATCAATAGATGTTATATTTTGGAAAGAGACTATTAAAAGTGAATTAGACTCTATAGTTTCTAGTCACACTTGGGACTTGCATGATTTACCTAAAGGTTGTAAGACCAGAAGTAGCAAGTGGATATTTAAGAAGAAATTGAGACCTGATGGTACAATTGATAAATATGAGGCTAGACTTGTGATTAGGGGTTTTAACCAAAAGAAAGGTGTTGATTACTTTGATACTTATTCTCCTGTGACTAAAATAGCGACCATTAGAACTCTTGTTGCGTTTGACTCTATTCGTGACTTAGTGGTACATCAAACGGATGTCAAAACAACATTTCTAAATGGTGAGTTAGAGGAAGAGATCTATATGACTCAACCCGAGGGTTTTGTGGTTTCAGGACAAGAGGATAAAATATGCAAACTGAGAAAGTCCTTGTATGGACTAAAACAAGCACCTAAGCAATGGTATGAAAAATTTAATATCACATTAGTGGATAATGACGTTGTTGTAAATTCATCTGATACATGTGTTTATTCTAAGATGATAGGTTCAGATTGTGTCATTATATATTTATATGTAGATGACATGTTAATCTTTGGTCCTAATGTGAATGTTATTCATGAGACTGAGAACTTTTTATCATCTAAATTTGAGATGAAAGACCTTCGTGAAGCAGATGTGATTTTTGAAAGTTAAAATCAAAACAACTACTAATGGTTTCTCTATGTGTCAGTCTCATTAAATTGATATAGTTTATGTTGTTGGTAGATTGAGTAGATATATGCATAATCCCAATAGTCAGCACTGAAATGCTCTTCATCGATTGCTAAAGTATTTAAGAGGTACTATGAATTGGTGTTTGCATTTTAACAAATTTCCTGTTGTTTTAGAAAGTTTTTGTAATGCAAATGGGGTAACTGACAATCATGAAGTTAGCTCCACCAGTGGCTATGTGTTTACTTTGGGTGCAGGTGTTATTTCGTGGAAGTCTTCGAAATAGACTTGTATAGCACGTTCTACCATGAAATTGGAATTCATTGCTCTCGAGTTGGCAGGGTAAGAAACTGAGTGGTTGAGAAATCTTTTGACGGATATGTCATTGTGGGAAAGACAAGCATCACTAGTCTCTCTTCACTGTGACCCACAAGCAGCAATTGGAATTGCCAAAAATAGTGTGTACAATGAAAAAGAAAATATTCGCATCAGACATGGTGCAGTTAAACAGTTGTTAAAACTGGGTGTTATTTTCTTGGAATATGTAAGGTTCGAAAGAAATTTGGAGGATCTTATGACCAAAGGCTTGACAAGGAAAATAATCCTTGAAACGTCGAGGGGGATGAGGCTAAAGCCCATTGATTTAGGTAATGTGGTGGACTTGTTAGGCCTCAATATACACCACATTTTATATCTTTATGACGTGAGACACTATTTTATAAACTTGAACTTATTTTGCTTTTAATGATTCTATAGTCGTAAGTGGTCTATTTGAGATAGACTTGACGGAGTCACCTACGTGAGTGTAAAGGTGTGGTTGCCTGTTATGAAAGAATTAATCGCCTTTCTAGAACACTCATAAGACCTAAGGTGTGTGCATGACCATAAAAGTACTTTATTCGTATCACGGAGGTTGCTTAAAATTTAAGGATATAGTATTTGTTATGGGGGTCTCAATTTATATACATTCAGTTCAAGAGTACTCCACTTTGAATATTGAGTTGTTGCTCCATTTCACTATGTGTTAATTCAAATCGAAAGATATTGACACTTAAGTACATGTTTCTTCCTTTTGCCCAAATTTGTTCTTACTCTTTATCTTTTCATTAGTGGGGGATTAAAATATCAATTTTACAATATTAATTAGAGTAATGCAAAGTATATAAAATATTACATTACAAAAGGAATAAATTAGTTATCCATTCAAATTATATTTTTATTAAAGTGTGATGTAATGACTTTTAAATGTCATTAAGATTTCACATACGTTTCTTAAGAATTCATTTCTTCTATTTGCAACTCGTATATAAAGATGTATTTTGAGTGAGCATAAAACACCACTATCAACAAAAAAAAAAGTAACATTTTCCTCTTTTCTTCTTATCTTACTCTTAGAATAAATTTTGGGCAATTGATTATGGGCTACCTCCAAACTTTCAACCACGAGTACACATGTTTGAGAGTACTTGTGGTGCAGTGACTTACACGATACGATGTTTGTGCTAAAGTTATTTACTATTTTATAATTTCATTCTAATATCAATATTGTAATATTTTTCTCGTTCTACCTTTACCATCTCCAGATTCACTTCTTTGTTGACCCCTTTATCCATCATCATATTATCTACCATTTGAATTGAAATTCCCTTGTCAATATGATTTGTACTCACACTTCGTCACCGCCTTCAATGGCTTCCACTTTACTTGTTAAAGGTTGATCAAATGAATTATACTTTTGAAGAGTCCCCTCACTGTCTTATCACTCATTAAATTTCCAGCTTTCTTTATAAAATTTCTATCAGTCGGCATCCATTTGCTCCTTTACAAAAAGAAGTTGAATGTATGTTGGGATAAGTCTTGGTAGTTAATGGTGGAAAATTAATTGATGAACAAGGATCCAGTCCAGCCATCGCCGCAAGGTTATGTAATTATTGAACTCTATTTTTTTATGTTAAATGAATTTTCCGTGTATTAATATAATGTATACTAAATTATAATTTTAATTTTAGTGTTAGCATATAAATAGACATTTTATATTTATATTTACTTATTTTACTCAATTATTTCAATAAAGAACATCAGTACCTCAAATATTCTACTCTACTCGTTCACTATCAATTGTTGACGAACATTTATAACATTTTTTTTATTGTATTGATATACAAAAGAAATCGCAATTCAAATAATTTTTATATATCTATTTTTCTAAAAAAAAATATCAAATTAATCTAATTGAACTTTGAAAACTATTCAAATTAACTTCAAAACTTTTTGTGATATGACAAATAAAAATAGACAGATACGGAGAACATTAAAACTAAAAGCTATAATTTTATTACTTCTAAAATAAAATTTACATATTTTGCTCAAATATTCTACATGCAGCTCCCTTACTATTCCAAGTCTCAAAAAACATATTTATTTTTATATATAATATATATTATGCTTCATGAGTATAAAAATATATAGACTTCAATTAATTAAATGCAAACACAAATTTTTATTTTTTTTGAAAAAAATGTTTATGAGCTATATAACAGTCACATGTAAACAGCAAAATAAATTGACTTAAATTTTTGTTTTGACTAAGAATACGTTCAAGTTTGGTCTAGAAAAATACGAATTTCAATTGATATATGAAGAAAAAAGAAGTACCTATCATCACAGAATACAAACACAAACTCTGAAGTTGAAAATATTGTATTATGTTAGATTAAGGTTATTATAATAATATGTAAATATTGTATTATGTTAGATGTGAGTGCAAAGGGCTCATATCAAGTGTATTTTATAGAAGGTTCATTGTGAAGAAAACTCATGTTCAAAAGAATAGAATAAAAGATGCACAATATAGAGTTAATAATAAAGCCACCAACAGGTATTTAGGGGGCAACTATATCACAAACCCTATGTTATGCAAATTTATCTACCAAATCTCATTCAAAAATGAGAAATTCTTCACTCTATCCTCTCTCTTTATAATCATAGCCCAATACAGCAACATTTTATCTCAATGTTATATGAGTATGCACTTGAGCCAACAAAACAACTTCACTAAGGTCTGCGTATAACCTACCATCATCACCTAACCCCACTAATGGAATTTCAAGTTGTATGTTGTTGTAAATTGAGAGTCCAAAATGTTGTGAAGACTGAAAAAGGCAATAGCTGCAATATAAAATATGAGGCGAGGGTGAAGCAACATACTGAAAGGCCTCAAGAAATCCAAGGAAGGATAAAAGCAGCAAAAACTCTCAAGCCTGGTGAAGGTGAAAGCTCCAAGGCAGCCACTGCGAATATTTTGAGAAACAAGCCTTGGGATTAACTTCATAGGACAATACAAAAGCTTCTATCAACACTAGTTTTAGGAGTTGCACATACATGTGTGCCATTACTATTGGTGTCTAAAAGACAGTATCTAGCACCTACTTTAAGTAGGAGACAATTTAAATTCAAAGATATATGAACAATCTAAAAATGAAGCAACAGGGAAATACTAAAATATAGCGAAAAGGTCTCAGACATCCAAGGAAGGATAAAAGCAGCATATACTCTCAAGCCTGGCGAAGGCGAAAGCACTTAGGCGGCCACTGCGAATGTTTTGAGAAACAAGCCTTTGAATTTATCATCATGGACCAAGAAAAGTAAAAGTTTATTTAAAAAAAAAAAACTAGCACACACTAGTTTTGAGAGGAGTTCCGCATAGAGCAGGATCCTTATAGTTCCTAATAATCATCAAGAATGAACAAAACCACAATTAAAAATTAAACGTAATTTAAAAGCCTCAGACATCCAAGGAAGGATAAAAGCAGCATATGCTCTCAAGCCTGGCGAAGGCGAAAGCACTTAGGCGGCCACTGCGAATGTTTTGAGAAACAAGCCTTAGGATCTATCATCATGGGCAAAAGATGAAATGTACATCAAGAAAACATAAGCAATTTAGTCCTAAGAAGTTACAAATACAATACTGTTATTATTAGTCTCCTATCCCATCATCAAGCAAGAACTAAATCATGCTTAGCCCAAAAATTACACAGTAAAAAGGCAAATGAACACTAGTCCTCAGAGGATTACACAGATTCATTTCAAGCAAGAATACAATCTATCATAGCTAAAATATGAACAAAGGTAAGAGCCTCAGACATCCAAGGAAGGATAGAAGCAGCATATGCTCTCCAGCCTGGCGAAGGCGAAAGCACTTAGGCGGCCACTGCGAATGTTTTGAGAAACAAGCCTTGAGATATATCATCATGGGCAAGAGGAAACAGCTCATGAAGGGAAAAAACAAGCAATCAAACACTAGTCATAAGAGTATTACACAGATATTCATCATCATGAAGAACAACACTAGTCCTAAGAGAATTACACAGATTCATTTCAAGCATGAACACAATCTATCTCAGTTAAAACTTAAACAAAGGTAAAGAGCCTCAGACATCCAAGGAAGGATAGAAGCAGCATATGCTCTCAAGCCTGGCGAAGGCAAAAGCACTTAGGCGGCCACTGCGAATGTTTTGAGAAACAAGCCTTGAGATATATCATCATGGGCAAAAGGAAACAGCTCATGAAGGGAAAAAACAAGCAATCAAACACTAGTCATAAAAGTATTACATAGATAGTCATCATCATGAAAGAACAATACTAGTCGTAAGAGAATTACACAGATTCATTTCAAGCAAGAACACAATCTATCATAGTCAAAACTTAAACAAAGGTAAAGAGCCTCAGACATCCAAGGAAGGATAGAAGCAGCATATGCTCTCAAGCCTGGCGAAGACGAAAGCACTTAGGCGGCCACTGCGAATGTTTTGAGAAACAAGCCTTAGGATCTATCATCATTGACAATTTGACATACAAAACAGTTCAGCAAAAACACCAATTTCTTAAAATAATTCAAATTGTACCATCCGATAATGATCAGCAAAACATAAAAATTGTGATGCTGACAAAGTGATGAATGGATTCAATTATAAGGGACTTGTTCATCCCTAAAGCAACTATTTCATTGCTAGAGAGGCAGACTTAAAGTACAAGATCCCCTGATTTCATCAGCAAAGAGATTATTTTCATAAAAGCTATGATCTTTAGCCATAAAAATACGAATTTGCTAATATAAATGATAGTTTCACAAACATAAACGTAGCAGAATTACATACTAAAACCAAAATGGAGAAAACCCCAGATAGATTCAACAGCAAAATAACAAAACATGATTATCGTTAGCTCAAAAATGATGGTGTCTCAGACATCCAAGGAAGGATAAAAGCAGCATTAACTCTCAAGCCTGGCGAAGGCGAAAGCTCTTAGTCGGCCACTGCGAATGTTTTGAGAAACAAGCCTTAACGATTATCATCATAGACACCATATATTTAAGATCCTAATCAATCAATTAACCAAAAATTGTCACAATCCCAAACTAAAACAAACATAAAACACAAATTAAAGAACAATAAAAGGGAGAGATCTCAGACATCCAAGGAAGGATAAAAACAGCATTATCTCTCAAGCCAGGCGAAGGCGAAAGATCTTAGACGGCCACTGCGAATGTTTTGAGAAACAAGCCTTAAAATTAATCATCACAGATCAACCCAAAATGCAAAAACTCAATCTAAAACCTTAACAGAGGAACCCAACATTGAAAAAAAAAAACCAGCTGCTCCCTCTGCCATCCCAGAGTAGCAAGTCTAATGTATTGACAAGTAAATATAAAATTAAGACCCCTAGATTGAGTTTTTTTCATTTTGAACAAGCGTACAGCTTGGAATCTAAAACCTTATACAGAGAAGCCCTAGATTGAGTTCACAATTAAAATTAAAAAAAAAACTCAATCTTGATTCCATTTACCTATAAACCCCAGAAAGAGGAACCCCACAATGAAAAAATAAAAAAACTCAATCTTGATTTCATTTGCCTAAAACCATAAACAGAGGGGAAAAAGCTTCGACAAGGGAAGGGGGAAGGGATAATCGGCTAGGTTTCTAGTGAAGAACTGCAGTTATGAAATTTGAGAGGAGCAAAGTTTGAATTTATAAAGAGATGACAGAACATTAGGGTTTATAAGAGTTTTTAGGGTTTGCTGTTTATAGGCCTGGGTTGGGGGATCCAACAATTGTAGACCCATTTGGGTCGTGGCCCGATTTCTATTATTTATATTTATTTTAGGTTGTTTTTATCAAAGATTTTTTTTTAAAAAAAAAGGTTGGTCAAATATTTTAATGATAACTAATGTTTTAATCAACCTTTTTCAAGTGCATTTTCTGAAATTATATTTTTATTAAAAAAATTACTGCTTTTAGCTTTTAAACAATAGATAGGGCCCGTTTGGATGGGCTTAATAAAAGCAGCTTAAAAAAGTACTTTTGAAAGTGCTGAAACTTATTTTTAAAATAAGCAGTTATGCGTTTGGATAAAAGTGCTGAAGTTAAAAAAAAGTTCTTGATGTGTATGGCAAATAAGTGCTGATTAACAGCTTTTTAAATCAAAATATCTGAAATACCCTTAAAAGTGTTAACATAATAAAAGTTAATTATTTATATTTTACAGCCATAAAAATAATTATATTTTGCTATCATTCACATATTTCTTTCTCATCACAAATTATTTATAAGAGGAATATAAACTTATTATAGATTTTAAAGATATATAATTTGAATAGATCAAAGAACGATTTAAGATTTTATTTTAGTTTCATCCATAGGTAATAATAATAGTCTATCATTCACATATTTCTTTATTATCACAAATTATTTATAAGAGGAATATAAATTTTTATTTAAGTTATATGTGCAACTTATTTTACATTTTAATAATATATAATTTGAATAGATCACTTGAAAGATTTAAGATTTATTTTATTTTCATTCATTAGTAATAGTAATTGTCTATCATCCACACGTGAAAAGGGAAAAATATAAGAAAGAGATGTTAGAGTTATGTGGGTAATCTGGAGATGTATAAAAATATTAAGGGTAAAAAGGTAAAAATGTGGTCGACTTAAAACAGCTTATAAGTTGGGGGGGAAAAAAAAAAGCACCCCTACCCCAACTTTTAACTTTTGGCTTTAAATAAGTTTTTTTAAACTTAAAATAAGTTATTTTGAGGATTGCCAAACAGCTAAATAATTCAAAAACCAGCTTTTAAGTCAGTTTGACCAGCTTTTAAGCTGAGCCAAACAGGCTCATAGACTAATTGACATAATCGTACTTTTTTATGGTTCAAAAAATTACATTTGCATTTTAGACAGCTCATATGTACGGTTGCAATCAGAATTGATGTTATTAAATCAATAATAAAATACATAATATAACATCAAATTATTTTCTATTACTTTTTAAAATATAAAAGACAATACTACAGGTCCATAAAAACTCCAAAATGTCTATTAAAGATGCAATGATATTACACATGATTTTGGTTACTTTCTTATACATGACTCTATTTTGAATAATTCATTTTTCTTCTTATATGGGTAAGCATGACGATCTTTTATTACATAGTTGCAAGATGCACACACATCACTTAATCGAAGATCATGTACTTTCATTTTAGATTGAATGTAGTTAAAGATCTTTATTGGGCCTAGATCATACACCCTCCCATTCTTTTTAGTATAAATTTAAGGAATCCCATAGTGTAATACAATAATTACATTCTATCCCGACAAATTTTGTATTTACTAATAATCCCTTAAAATTGTTGTGGCGTGATACATTAGTATGTTGTGATACATGGTAAATGATACACAGAAACTTAAAACTGTTAAGATTAAAAGGGGGAAAAAACGGAACATTTAAATTTGTTATCTAAATCAGCTTAAATTACGGTAACAGTTCATTAATAAGCATTAATTCAGCACGTAATTGGATAACAATTTCAAATTTTGAAAATTCAAGATTATATCATCTAGTTTGAAGACATTTTTATGAACATCCAGTTATTAAACTTATTGACTGATACATGATAACAATTTTCAAAAAACTCGTGATACATAGAAAATCATATGATACACATCAAATTCATGTATCAATGCATCGTCTAAAACACTATAACACACTGAGTCGATATGTATCAGCAAGCACACTTGATGGCGCAGTTATTAAACTTATTGACTGATACATGATAACAATTTTCAAAAACTCTTGATACATAGAAAATCATATGATACACATCTAATTCATGTATCAATGCATCGACTAACACACTATAACACACTGAGTACTTATGTATTAAACTTATTATTTGATACATGATAACAATTTTCAAAAATTCATGATACATATGGGATTCCTTTACTAAATTTTTTACTAATTTCAACAACAATGGTTGCTGCTTCTTTTCTCTTTTTTTTGGTGTATTTTGTCAACCTTTGATTTAGATGATTCGCCAAAATCTTTGTTTGAATCCTTCTGAACATTCATAGGATCATGCAAAAACTAAATTCTATTTTCTTTCCAATTTTCATCGTCCGAATCATAAAAGGATCCATTAATATGATGTAATAGAATAATGAACAAAAAAAAAAGAAAAAAGAAAAGAAAAGAAGAACGGATGATGGAGTAAGAAGAAAAAGAAGACCTAGAGACGGCTGATGTAATATAACAATGAACAAGAAGAAAAAAAGAAGAAAATAAGAACAGATGATGGATTAAGAAGAAGAAGAAGAACTATAGACGGATGATGGAAAAAGAAGAAAAAGAAGAACCAGAGAACAATGACTCAATTTTCAGAAATTTCAAATTTTTTGAATTTTGAAATTCAAAATTTCATATTAAATGTTGTGAAACGTTTTTAATTAAAATTAATAATTCAAAATTCAAAAAGTGATTCAGAAGATTGAGTGTTTTAGTGGAGAAAAAATAGGCATGATATTGGAGAAGTGTGTGTTATAGGAGAGAGAAGGTCATGTATCTCTAAACTTCTACTAAAATTAAAAAAAAAAGAATTATGTAATATTTAAAAAAAGAAGGGAAAATTAGAGAATACTAAACTTATAGTTATGTATATAAGTTATTTTTCCTTCTTTTTATCCAACAACTTTGATTTACATATCATTCACTTAATCATCTTGAAGTGAATTAGGAGCCTCTTTGGAATGAAATCATGATATGATATCATTATATGAAATCATAAGATGAAGTTGAAGTTTTGTTTGGAATGCGTTATGAAATTTTTTTGTTGTATATTTTCTCATAAACAGAAGATCTCTCTCATAAGTTGCAAAACAATCAAAATAGCCACAATTGTTTATTCAATCTTATCAAATAAACAAAAATTTATAAAATCGCATGATAAATTATTGCAGAACTATTTGTTCTCAACTAAAATAACAGTTTCATCTAACTTTAATGGTATAGTACATAAACATGACCCTTAACTTGACGTCAAATGATAACTATGCTCTTTAACTTTGGGTGTGCACAAGTAGACACTTAAACTTCTATAAAATTGAATAAATGAACACATTCGTCCTACATGACACCCTGTATGACAATTTTGTGTCCTACACATATATTATGACATATAGGACATGTGTGTCTACATGTTCAATTTTATACAAGTTTAAGTATCTACTTGTGCATACTAAAAGTTGGAGGGCATGGTTGTCCGTTGAAACCAAGTTAAGGATCATATTTATATATTATGCCAACTTTAATTGAACAAACTTTAATTCAATAAAAAAATTAAACATAAAGTGTAGTGAATTAGTCTTTAATGTAATCCTCCCACATAGTACGGACAATCTCCTCACGTTGAACTTGCATTTCTCGATCATAAGACCGAGAAGACGAACCAACATTATTACTTTGAGTTATTTGTGGTTAATATCATTTGCAAATATATTTTCGCGCTCATAGACCATAAATATTTCATCAATCCCTTGGTATTCTCGCTAATAATTATGTAACACTTGTCACACCCCTTTTCGCGCAGCGGCGTAAGGGTTTTTCCAAATTAAGTGACGTAATTAATTAGGGATTATTTTAATTAATTTTTTTTGAGTCGCCACTTGGAATTGAGTTACGGTGTTCCAAGTCACCTTTTTTGTTTAATCCCTAATCAAAAGGAAATGACTCTTTGTTTGGTCTGCGAACCAGTTCGGGTAAGGAATTATGTTGACCGAGGGGAAGGTATTAGGCATCCCTCGAGTCCCATGATTCTAACACGGTCGCTTTATCGACTTTTATGACTTAACTAATTTTTGAATATTATATTGTTAAAACAAATGTATTTACCCCCAATCTTTGATTTATCCGATATATTTAAAACTATCCAATTTTATAAGCATGTCAAGTTTTTATACATTATTTTTTTTATTCCTTCAACATTTTGCTTGTTTCTTAATTTCTCTTTTATTTTTCTTATTTATTTTTCTCTTTTGTATTTTTTTTGGCTTTGCTGAATCTTTTTTGCCTTTTTTTTTTGGGCAGATTTTCTTTTTTACGTTTTTGGTTGCTTTTTTTTTTCTTTATTCTCTTTGCACATCCTTTTTTTTTTATTTTTTAATAATTTTGTTACCCTTTTTTTTAACATCTTTATATTAATATTTATTTTTTTCATCTTTATTTTATTAATTATATTTTTTGCTCGCATTCCCCCCTTTTTTTTCTCTTTATCTGAATTTTCTTGCACGTTTTTAAACCGTTTGCCTTAAAAAAAACAAATCTTTTATTTTACATTTCCTACTTATATTTCTTATTCTTTCTTCTTTGTCTTTCATTTTTTTCTTTCACACTTTTTTTCCTTCTTTTTTTTAATTTTGTTGTGGTGTTGTTTTTTTCTTTATTTGTATATGCATGTTTAACCATTTTTTCCTTATGTTTTGTTGAGCTCTTTTCTTATTTCTATTTTTCCCTCTTTCAAGTGTATTTTCTGTCACTTTCTGTTTATTTATTTATTGTTTTTTCTTCTTAAACCCAATAACAAAACAAATTAGATGAAATCTTAATTTAGGCACTAATTATGCAAAATACACATATGATTCATGAATAGGAATTGCCAGCAGATAACCCGTTTTATATATTTTAAAGTTATGCAAAGAAAATAATCACGTTCACTTGTCAATCGAATCAGTCATCAACAAATGTACTAAAGTAAAACTTCAACAAAATAAAATTCATGACTATCTACGTATTGTATACATAAAATTGTAAATACATAAAATCGAACCTTTGTACATGTGAAACATAATCATATAGTCCACCATTGTTAAATTATAGTTAATGAGAATAAAACTCATGATTAATATAGTTATTATGTCAAAGAAATATTAATAAGTTTCAATGAACAACTTCAATGTACGAAATTCAATTCTTACTCAATGGTAACATATATTATACAACATAGGTGTAACGACCTGTTTAGTCGTTTTGAGCAGCAGATGTTGATTCTGGAAAAACTGGCAGAAACGACGGACCCCACGACGGACCGTCATGGGCACGACGGACCGTCGAGGGGGTCTCGTTCCAAAACACTTACAAATTCTGAAAAATGGGTACTGAAATCGACTCTCTGAACTTCGTAACGATATGGAAGGACGGACCGTCGTGAGCACGACGGACCGTCACAGACTCTTCAAGAAAATTGAGTCTCTGAACTCTGTGACGGAGCAGCAGGACGGACCGTCGCAGGCACGACGGGCCGTCACAGGCTGCGTAATCCCAGTCTGAGTCGGATTTCCTTAATTGTTTTGAGGGACGTTTTTGACTATTCTTGCTTTAATTATAAAGTTAGTGGGTTAATGTTAATAAGTCTAATTACTTGGGGGTTAAAAGAGGTAACCTTAAGTTAATTAGTGGGTTATTATTGCCATCTTTTATTCTTAATTATATTCTAATTAGGGTAAAAGAAAGAGGGTTTGAATAAAGAAAGTAGAAAGAACAAGAAGAGAGAGAGAGGATCGATCAAGAAGAGGAACAAAGCTTTAGGAAATTGCTTGCTTGATCACTAATCTTCGGTGGAGGTAGGTTATGGTTTTTATGCTATTCGTAGTAAACTCTTAATAGCGAATGATATGTATGGGTAGTATTGTAAACCCTTCTATATGCTTAATTGTATGCTTGCATGAATGTGATTATATGATTGTGATAAAATAAGCATGATGAAGCTATTGAATCCTAAATCTTGAAAGAAAACCCTAATCTCTTTGTTAATGATGATGCCTTGGTATGAGAGAAGGCTTGATAAACTAAAGTAATGAGATTGATGATGCCTTGGTATAAAAGAAGGCTTGATGAACTAAAGTAATGAGATTGACGATGCCTTGGTAAGAGAGAAGGCTTGATGAATTGATAGAAGGAGATTAGGGGATCGGGTGTCACGAACCGACACGTAGATTTAGGGGATCGGGTGTCACGAACCGACACGTAGATTTAGGGGATCGGGTGTCACGAACCGACACGTAGATTTAGCGGATCGGGTGTCACGAACCGACACGTAGAATTAGGGGATTGGAGTGTCACGTTCCGACACATAGTAGTAGGGGATCGGAGTGTCACGTACCGACACAAGAGGAATAAAGATAATGAGGGAGCGGAGTGTCACGTACCGACACAAGAGGAATAAAGATAATGAATCTTGAAAGATGTTAATATACTCAATCCAATGAACCTAATTCCCAAATGAGTATGGTATTGAGGCTTGAGTCCTCATGTGTGAACTTGATGGTAATTGTTAATGATATAGTACTTGTTGTTGCTACATGTTGAGTATCATAGTTGATTTTATGATATTACTTGGTATATACTGTTTTCTATCTTGAGTTGGCCGATGATATCTACTCAGTACCCGTGTTCTGTACTGACCCCTACTTTTATGTTTTCTTCTTTATTATTTGTAGAGTGCAGCAAACGTGCCCTCGTCTTCAACTCAACCGCAATTCTAGCCAGTCTTCGTCACACCGGATCTTCAGGGTGAGCTAATGCTTCTAGCTTGGACTGGATCTTCTTCTTCATGTCTTGATGCCTTGAAGTTCCGGCATGGACTAGCTTTTACTTGTTTTAGCTTTCTAGAATACTCCTAGTTAGTAATTTGATCATAGATGTTCTTGTGGTGATGACTTCCAGATCTTGGGGAATAATAGTTGTTGAATTTTAGATGTTGATTGAATTGGTTTTTATTAATGAGTTTAAGTCTTCCGCATTACGTTCTGTCGTTATTATATTGAAATGTTAGAGTTTAGATTGGTTGGTTCCCTCACATAGGAGGGTAAGTGTGGGTGCCAGTCGCGGCTCGGTTTTGGGTCGTGACAAACTTGGTATCAGAGCCTTAGGTTCGTTGGTCTCATCACACAAGAACGAGTCTAGTAGAGTCTTAAGGAACGGTAGGGGGACGCCTTTACTTTTCTTTGAGAGGCTATAAGACTTTAGGAAAATTCCATTCTTTCATTCTTTCTTTCGTGCTATTACTTGGGTCCAATTGGTATCTAGGTGATAGAAATTGGTATCTGACCATCTTCACTCTATTTCGCAGATGGTTAGAACTAGAGCAACAACCGCGCCAACATCAACATCAGCGAGACAAGATGCATCTGAGCCAGCCACTGAGACTGTAGCTCAAAGAGGAGCAGTGGCAAGAGGCCGCGGTAGAGGTCGTGGGAGGACGTCCTCTAGAAGAAGAGGACGAGCACCTAGCCCATCTGGTACTAGGGCGGTGACTCCTCCACCGACTGAGGAAGTAGTAAGAGAGGGGGAGGATGGGGAGAATGAACAAGTGCAGAATGAGGAAATGCCACCCCAACCTACCCCAGAGATGATCAATCAGGTTCTGGCTTATCTTAGCGGGTTATCTGATCAGGGCCAGACACCTCCAGTGTTTTCTGCACCAGCACCTCAGGTTCCGGAGGTACAACATGCGGCTACTATGGCTCCCCGCATGGATGCCTCATTGGAAATAGGCACGTTTCCTCGTCTGACTACAGGGCCTATAATGACAAATGATCAGCATGAACTTTTCAGTAAGTTCTTGAAATTGAAACCTCCAGTCTTCAAGGGTACTGAATCTAAGGATGCCTACGATTTTCTGGTGACTGTCATGAGCTACTACACAAGATGGGTATAGTAGAACGGTTTGGTGTTGAGTTTGTGACTATCAATTTCAAGGGAACGCCAAAATGTGGTGGCGGTCAATGTTGAGTGTCAACCAATAGAGGTACCACCTATGACTTGGGCATCATTCTCTAGCTTGTTTATGGAGAAGTATATCCCCCGGACCTTGAGGGATAGGAAAAGAGATGAGTTCCTGAGCCTAGAGCAAGGTAGGATGTCGGTCACTGCATATGAGGCTAAGTTTCGTGCATTATCCCGGTATGCCACCCAACTTTGTTTCAGTCCACAAGAGCGGATTCGCCATTTTGTGAAGGGGTTGAGATCAGAGTTGCGAATTTCAGCCTTACAGGTAGCGGCTACAGCGAAATCTTTTCAAGAAGTGGTAGACTTCGTGATAAAAGTGGAAGGAGTGAAGCCAGATGACTTCACCATGGCATCGACATCAAAAGGTTTCGAAAAGGAGGTGAGTTTAATGGTTCTTACTCTAGAGGACAGGGTTCCGGAGGTTACTCAGTCCGACCAATACAGTCTTCACTACAGACTGTAGTTGGGGGTCCACCTCAGACCGGTCAACACTTCTCTGAGAGACCTATGCTTGAATCCAGAGAGTGTTATGGATGTGGGGAGACTGGACATATTAGGAGGAATTGTCCAAAACAGAGTTATAGACCCCCAATAGCTAGAGGTAGAGGTGGTTATGGAAGAGGCCGTCATTCTGGAGGACGCGGTGGTCAAGGTAATGGTGGTCACCAAAATGGCCGGGGTGATGGGCAAAATGGAGCCACTACAGCACAACATGGTAGGGGCAACGGACAGACAAGTAATGGGGCCCATTGCTACGCTTTCCTGGGAGATCTGAGGCGGAGACATCTGATGTTGTCATCACAGGTAATCTCTTCGGTTTGTGATTGCATGGCTTCTGTAGTGTTTGATCCTGGATCCACATTTTCTTATGTATCTTCTTCATTTGCTAATGGTCTAAATTTACCTGTGAATTAATTGACATGTCTATTCGTGTTCTACTCCGGTGGGTGAGTCTGTGATAGTTGAAAAAGTATATAGGTCTTGTTGGTGAATTTTGTGGGGAGCAACACTTATGTAGATTTGGTTATCTTAGAAATGGTTGACTTCGATGTAATTCTGGGTATGACTTGGCTTTCTTCGAACTTTGCGATCTTGGATTGTAATGCTAAAACTGTGAGGTTAGCCAAGCCTGGGATAGATCCGTTAGTGTGGGAGGGCGACTACACTTCCAATCCGGTTCGTATCGTGTCCTTTCTTCGTGCTAAGAAGATTGTTAGTAAGGGTTGTTTAGCTTTCTTGGCACATCTCAGGGATGACACTACCCAAGTACCTTCGATTGAGTCGGTTTCGGTAGTCCGTGAGTTTTTGGATGTGTTCCCTGCAGATCTTCCTGGTACGCCACCAGATAGGATATTGACTTCTGTATTGATCTTGAACCGGGCACTCGCCCCATTTCTATACCCCCTTATAGAATGGCTCCCGCGGAGTTAAGAGGTTAAGGCCCAACTTCAAGAGTTGTTGAGCAAAGGCTTCATTAGACGAAGTACATCTCCTTGGGGTGCTCCGGTTTTGTTTGTGAAGAAGAGGATGGGAGTTTTCGGATGTGCATAGACTACAGACAACTGAATAAGGGGTAACAGTTAAGAACAAGTATCCTCTTCCTCGCATTGATGACTTGTTCGATCAGTTACAAGGGCTTGTGTCTTCTCTAAGATTGACTTAAGATCCGGTATCATCAATTGAAAACGGGCAACGATGTGCCAAAGACTGCTTTTCGAACCAGGTATGGTCATTACGAATTTGTAGTGATGTCTTTTGGTCTTACGAATGCCCCTGCTGCGTTCATGAGCTTGATGAACGGGATTTTTAAGCCATATCTGGATCTCTTTGTGATCGTATTTATTGATGATATACTGATATACTCTAAAAGTAAGAAGGAACATGAGGATCATTTGAGAATTGTATTGGAAATGTTGAGGGAGAAAAAGCTTTATGCCAAGTTCTCTAAGTGTGTGTTTTGGCTAGATGCAGTGTCCTTCTTGGGGCATGTAGTTTCTAAGAATGGAGTGATGGTGGATCCTTCTAAGATTGAGACAGTGAAGAATTGGGTAAGACCTACTAATGTGTCCGAAATAAGGAGCTTTGTTGCGTTAGCTAGCTACTACCATCGATTTGTCAAGGGATTCTCTTCTATTGCTTCCCAATTGACGAACTTGACTAAGCAGAATGTTCCATTTGTATGGTCGGACGAATGTGAGGAAAGCTTTCAGAAGCTCAAGACTTTGTTGACTACCGCACCTATCCTTACCTTGCCAGTAGAGGGTAAGAACTTCATTGTTTATTGTGATGCATCCTATTCTGGTTTGGGTGCAGTGCTAATGCAAGAGAAGAATGTGATTGCTTATGCTTCAAGGCAATTAAAGGTGCATGAACGTAACTATCCGACCCATGATTTGGAATTGGCCGCGGTAGTGTTTGCATTAAAGCAATGGAGGCACTATTTATATGGGGTTAAGTGTGAAGTCTACACGGATCATCGTAGCCTACAGTATGTCTTCACGCAGAAAGATTTGAACTTGAGACAGAGGAGATGGATGGAACTACTGAAGGACTATGACATCACTATTTTGTATCATCCGGGAAAAGCGAATGTTGTGGCGGATGCTTTAAGTAGAAAGGCGGGGAGCATGGGAAGTCTAGCTCACTTGCAAGTTTCTAGACGCCCATTGGCTAGAGAAGTTCAGATTCTGGCTAACGACCTTATGAGATTAGAAGTAAATGAGAAATGAGGATTTTTAGCTTGTGTCGAGGCAAGATCTTCCTTCCTTGACAAGATTAAGGGAAAGCAGTTTAATGATGAGAAATTGATCCGGATCCGAGATAAAGTGTTGCAAGAAGAGGCTAAAGAAGCAACAATCGATGAGGAAGGTGTTTTGAGGATTAAGGGAAGGGTATGTGTACCCCGCGTTGATGATTTGATCAACACTATTCTGACAGAGGCTCATAGTTCAAGGTATTCTATACATCCGGGTGCAACCAAGATGTACCGTGACCTAAAGCAACACTTTTGGTGGGGTAGAATGAAGCGTGATATTGTTGATTTTATTGCCAAGTGTCCAAACTGTCAACAAGTAAAGTATGAACACCAGAGGCCCGGAGGAACACTTTAGAGAATGCCCATTCCTGAATGGAAGTGGGAGAGAATTGCAATGGATTTTGTGGTTGGTCTTCCAAAGGCAATGGGTAAGTATGACTCTATTTGGGTGATTGTTGATAGGTTAACTAAATCTGCTCATTTCATTCCGGTCAAGGTGACTTACAATGCCGAGAAGTTAGCCAAAATCTATATCTCAGAAATCGTTCGATTGCATGGAGTTCCACTCTCCATTATATCAGATAGAGGTACGCAGTTTACTTCTAAGTTTTGGAAAACATTGCATGCTGAATTGGGTACTAGGTTGGAACTTAGTACCGCATTCCATCCTCAGACCAATGGTCAGTCTGAGCGAACGATTCAAGCATTGGAGGATATGCTTCGTGCATGTGTGATAGAATTTGGTGGTCATTGGGATAACTTCTTACCCTTAGCAGAATTTTCATACAATAATAGTTATCACTCAAGTATTGACATGGCCCCATTTGAAGCATTGTATGGTAGGAGATGTAGGTCTCCCATTGGGTGGTTTGATGCATTTGAGGTTAGACCTTGGGGTACTGACCTTTTGAGGGATTCATTAGAGAAAGTGAAATCTATTCAAAAAAAGCTTCTAGCGGCACAAAGTAGGCAAAAAGAATATGCAGATCGAAAGGTTAGAGACTTAGAGTTCATGGAGGGTGAACAAGTCTTGCTGAAGGTTTCACCCATGAAAGGGGTGATGCGGTTTGGTAAAAGAGGTAAACTAAGCCCAAGGTATATTGGTCCCTTTGAAGTGCTTAAGCGAGTAGGGGAGGTGGCTTATGAGTTAGCCTTGCCTCCAGGGCTGTCCGGGGTGCATTCGGTATTCCTTGTGTCTATGTTGAAAAGATATCATGGGGATGGAAATTACATTATCCATTGGGATTCGGTCCTGCTTGATGAGAATTTGTCTTATGAGGAGGAACCTGTTGCTATTTTAGGTAGAGAAGTTCGTAAGTTGAGGTCAAGAGAGATTGCATCCATCAAAGTTCAATGGAAGAATCGACCAGTTGAAGAGGCTACTTAGGAAAAGGAGGCCGATATGCAAGAAAAATACCCACATCTGTTTAAAGATTCAGGTACTCCTTCTCGCCCTTGTTTTTCTTCTTATGATCGTTCGAGGACGAACGATGGGTAAATTGGTATCTATTGTAACGACCTGTTTAGTCGTTTTGAGCAGCAGATGTTGATTTTGGAAGAACTGGCAGAAACAACGGACCCCACGACGGACCGTCATGGGCACGACGGACCGTCGAGGGGGTCTCGTTCCAAAACACTTAGAAATTCTGAAAAATGGGTACTGAAATCGACTCTCTGAACTTCGTAACGACATGGCAGGACGGACCGTCGTGAGCACGACGGACCGTCACAGACTCTTCAAGGAAATTGAGTCTCTGAACTCTGTGACGGAGCAGCAGGACGGACCGTCGCAGGCACGACGGCCGTCACAGACTGCATAATCCCAGTCTGAGTCGGATTTCCTTATTGTTTTGAGGGACGTTTTTGACTATTCCTGCTTTAATTAAAAGTTAGTGGGTTAATGTTAATAAGTCTAATTACTTGGGGGTTAAAAGAGGTACCCTAAGTTAATTAGTGGGTTATTATTGCCATCTTTTATTCTTAATTATATTCTAATTAGGGTAAAAGAAAGAGGGTTTGAATAAAGAAAGTAGAAAGAACAGAAGAGAGAGAGAGGATCGATCAAGAAGCGGAACAAAGCTTTGGGAAATTGCTTGCTGATCACTAATCTTCGGTGGAGGTAGGTTATGGTTTTTATGCTATTCGTAGTAAACTCTTAATAGCGAATGATGTGTATGGGTAGTATTGTAAACCCTTCTATATGCTTAATTGTATGCTTGCATGAATGTGATTATATGATTGTGATAAAATAAGCATGATGAAGCTATTGAATCCTAAATCTTGAAAGAAAACCCTAATCTCTTGTTAATATGATGATGCCTTGGTATGAGAGAAGGCTTGATAAACTAAAGTAATGAGATTGATGATGCCTTGGTATAAAAGAAGGCTTGATGAACTAAGTAATGAGATTGACGATGCCTTGGTAAGAGAGAAGGCTTGATGAATTGATAGAAGGAGATTAGGGGATCGGGTGTCACGAACCGACACGTAGATTTAGGGGATCGGGTGTCACGAACCGACACATAGATTTAGGGGATCGGGTGTCACGAACTGACACGTAGATTTAGGGGATCAGGTGTCATGAACCGACACGTAGATTTAGGGGATCGGGTGTCACAAACCGATACGTAGATTTAGGGGATCGTGTCACGAACCAACACGTAGAATTAGGGGATCGGAGTGGTCACGTTCCAACACATAGTAGTAGGGGATCGGAGTGTCACGTACCGACACAAGAGGAAATAGATAATGAGGGAGCGGAGTGTCACGTACCGACACAAGAGGAAAAAGATAATAAATCTGAAAGATTTTAATATACTCAATCTAATGAACCTAATTCCCAAATGAGTATGGTATTGAGGCTTGAGTCCTCATGTGTGAACTTGACGGTAATTGTTAATGATATAGTACTTGTTGTTGCTACATGTTGAGTATCATAGTTGATTTTATGATATTACTTGGTATATACTGTTTTTCTATTTTGAGTTGGCCGGATATCTACTCAGTACCCGTGTTTTGTACTGACCCCTACTTTTATGTTTTCTTCTTTGTTATTTGTGGAGTGCAGCAAACGTGCCCTCGTCTTCAACTCAACCGCAATTCTAGCCAGTCTTCGTCACACCGGATCTTCAGGTGAGCTAATGCTTCTAGCTTGGACTGGATCTTCTTCTTCATGTCTTGATGCCTTGAAGTTTCGGCATGGACTAGCTTTTACTTGTTTTAGCTTTCTAGAATACTCCTAGTTAGTAATTTGATCATAGATGTTCTTGTGGTGATGACTTCCAGATCTTGGGGAATAATAGTTGTTGAATTTTAGATGTTGATTGAATTGGTTTTTATTAATGAGTTTAAGTCTTCCGCATTACGTTCTGTCGTTATTATATTGAAATGTTAGAGTTTAGATTGGTTGGTTCGCTCACATAGGAGGGTAAGTGTGGGTGCCAGTCGTGGCTCGGTTTTGGGTCGTGACAATAGGATATAAATAAATGTTACCTCTGACAAAAACTAGTTCACGAGAAAAAGAAAATAAAACAGCAATTAGGAGTCACGAACTTGGAATCGCAAGAATGGATCTCAAGATTTCTATCACAATAAATAAAAATACGATGTATATTGTTTTTTCTTTCTTAAAAAATCCCCCTCTCTATTGTGATTTTTTTTTTCTTTTTTCCTTCCTTTTCCTCTTCCTCTTCTTTTTTTTTCCTCCCCCTTTGTTATGTAATTTTGTCTGTATATTATAGTAGTGAAGGCGTGTGCAATGTGTACGTGTGTACATGTGTAGGTGGTCGTGGGGGAGTTGGTAAAGTGGGGGTAATGGGAAAAGTTTTTCTTTTCTTATATTAAATATATATAAAATGATAGTCATATAATTATCATTGTTTTGAGTAAATAAATAAATAAAAGCTAAATGGATATATATATATATATATATATATATATATATATATATATATATATATATATATATATATATATATATTCCTTTTTTTAACAATCAAAATAAACTTTTCTAATATAAATTATATTATGTAGATTGATAAAATTATTTATGCTCTAATATTGGTGTTAAACTTAAATTCGGTCAAAAGTACGTGTCTACAGTTTGCCCCTCTTTGACTGGAAATATGAAGGGATTTTCAGACAAAGAAGTAGACAAAGTGACAAATTTTGATCGAACTCTTATTTGAAAGACCAAAATTTGTGCGACCGAGTCCTTGTTTTGGACATCCTACATATCTCGGTGATAAGGGAATCAGGCCACATTGTTTCGAGGAGATAAAGTGATGAGTTGGGAGTTAAGTGAGGTTACATCGGTCTCCAGATCGCGGATCTTATCCTTACATAAAAATTGAAAGCTATTAGTCCAAAAGAAAAACAAATGTACAAACTTCTTTCCACGCCATCTTTTTTGAATCCTCACTTGAATTTTGACTTTAAAATATCACCTGTGATTTTTGAGTGAATATCTAACTTAGATTGGAATGGAGGCTGACTTGCCACTTAGACGGAACTTTTGACATTCTTCCTTAAAATGGCAACTTGAAAAATGCTCTTGAATGAATGCGTTTTCTTGATCAAAAGTTGAATAAAAAGATTGAGGAAGTCAGATTGCTACATGCATTGAAGACGCTAATTCTAACCATCATGGAATAGATTATTCTAAAAAAATTGAAACTTTTTTCTTGAATTTCAAATCGATGTCTCGCTTGAGAAAACCTGAGAACCACCACAAACAAAAAAATAAATAAATTTTTTCCCCCAGTTTTCACTGGGAAAAATTTTGTGAGTTATTAGCAAATATAAATATAAAACACAAACTCCAACTAGGAAGTGTTTATTTTAGGAGAAAATAAAACTAAAAATCTAGACTAGGAAGTGTTAATCCTATGAGAAAGTAATCTAATCCCATTATCTAGGAGGGTCCTGCTAGTCCCATTATCCAGGAGGGTCGTGCTAATCCCATTATCCAGGAGGGTCCTGCTGGTCCCATTATCCAAGAGGGTCTTGCTGGTCCCATTATCCAGGAGGGTTTCGCTGGTCCCATTATCCAGGAGGGTCCTGCTGGTCCCATTATCCAGGAGGGTCCTGCTGGTCCCATTATCCAGGAGGGTCCTGTTAGTCTCATTATCCAGGAGGGTCCTGCTGATCCCATTATTCAGGAGGGCCTGCTAATCCCATTATCCAGGAGGGTCTTGCTAA
>JAKWJD010000963.1:0-49514 GCA_027705065.1 Solanum peruvianum | reverse complement strand
GAAACTCACTCAATTCCTTTTTCCTTTTTTTACCATTTTGTTAAATGTTAGTAAGTCACTAAAAAATGGACTTCTTTTTTTGACTTTGTTACTATAAAAGGTTCCAATATTATGATTTTGTTTGTGTAAAGTTCCCTATATAAAGGCCTACATTCTTACTCAATTGTCACTCACAACAACACTAAGAGCCTTCATTTTAACCCCCTTTTGCATCTATCTATAGTTTCATAAAATATATTAATTCTCAAATTAAAGATGTATGGAGTAAACAAAGTCACAATTGTTGCCTTTGCTATGATGCTTTGCATCTTCCTTCAAACCAACATTTCAAAAGCAGATACATTTCCTGCTGGTGATGCTAATGGATGGGGTTTCCAATTGAATGGTTGGCCTAATGGCAAGACTTTCAAGACTGGCGATGTTATCGGTAAAAATTTATTGGTAAAATTTACTATTCAAATAATGATGAAAAACCGTGCTTGACGTATATGTATATTTTTTATGCTAACAAAAATACAGAGTTTAAGTATCCAGCCGGAGCGCACAATGTGGTGAAGGTGGACCAAGCAGGATTTAACTCTTGTAATGGTTCTGGTGGACAAGTTTTTTCTTCCGGAGATGATAAGATAACTCTTACAAAAGGAACATCATATTTCATTTGTACTATCGGACAACATTGTGCTAATGGTGTCAAGGCTTCTGTTACCGCCAATTAACTTACTCCAATTCTATAGTCTTTATTTTCATTCTAGTCGATAATTATAACTTTGGAGTTACTAAAAACTATATAATATAATGTTTTATTTCTTTCGTCCACATAGATGTGTTTACTTGTCTACTAATGATATACCAATAATATCATACCAAGCACATCACCAACCATTACTATCTCCAACATAATAAGTTGTTGATGCATTACTTATTTTGATGGCAAACAACATCATGAATATTACAAGGAAAATAGCACATCCTTCTAATTTCCATGCCATTTATTTGTACTTCTCTAAATGGGAATTTGTCTAATTCAAAGGTTTTTGGAATTTTTAAAGGTGTTAATTGTATAGACTTAAAACTTAGATGAATGCTTTTAAGTTACCACCTTTTATAGTAGTATTAGCTAGAACTTCATAAAATTTAACTCTTATAAATTATTTGACTAAACACAAATTTTATTAAGAATAAAAAAAAAGACCTTTGAAATTTATAGTCAAATAGAATTTAATAATTTTATGGACTTATAAATCATCTCATTACGAATAGATGAAAAGTTCAGAAATAAATTATTTACCAAATGTAAATAATATCATAATTTTTTCGAAGGACTTAAAAGGAAAAAAGTGGCGTCTGGAGTTTAAGCTCTGATTAAATTTGAATCGCTCTCTGCAAGGCGTATTTGGTGGTGGTGCTTCCAATAGGATTTTCTCCATATGAATGCACAGATCCGAGACATCTGATTAAGAACCTGCCGCTGCACCACTAAGTTGTGGTCCGTCCACAACCCATGTTAGGTATATTTCCAGTTAATTGCTCTAGCCCAATTACTACCATATTCTTGACTTTCCTTCTTCTAGGACCAATGGGCCATTTTCTAGTTATTCTTTAGGCCCAGTTCTGTATTCCTCAATGGGCTTGAAGATCACAATTTACATATCTCCCTTGCACGATTCATCTGGAAATGTTTCGTCAGATTTTTGGATTTCGAATACATATATTTGACAGCATGCATTCATATGATATATGAGGTCAAAATTAGATATGAATTTGTATGTATCTGGAATGCATATATTAACTTTATTTAACTTGAACTCTAATATGAAATTATTAATTAGATATATGTATATATGTTGTGGAATTAATGTTGAACAATTTGAGGCATTTGGCCAAAAGTATTGTAAATCATCCGTTCATCGCTTAACTTAAAGTTTCCGATATTTTTTTTCAATATTTTCTTAATAACAGCGTCCCTAGTCAGGTAAATGTTGAAGTACCTATTACCTTCTGTCCGTACAAATATCAAATAACTTTGTGTATGCGTACAAAGACATAAACAAAATCCAATATAGAAGTAGCAAAAAGTTCATATTAATCCATTATTTGTCATATATTATATGGTAGTAGTACTAGTACACCAACATAGGTGACACATGATAGAAAGTTTGTAGGATAATTGATTTGGTAATTTCATATAGCAAAGACAGAGATCTTCATTCCAGACTCACAATGACCAGGAAAATTGCAGATGAAATAGTTCTGTCCCTTTACTAGCTTTACTTTGTCACCCCCTTTGTTGTACACTTTTGCACCTCTTGGTGTGCTGCAACCGTTGTAACCACCTTTATTCACCGCCACCACATTGTGCGCACCACTAGGATAGTTGAATGCTGCAGCAGCGTATTCAGAAATTTTTTAATGATATTTTAAAAAGGAGATAATATATTTATACTATAGTAGTACTATTTTTTTTTTTTGCAGTGTCATGATTGTGGGTGACAAACAAAATCAAAATTGGTTGGAACATAAATGCTTTAAATGTAATCATAAAACATTTCTCTCAAATGGACCACATATTGGTAGGTGTAATTATCATTAACCGCAATATAACATTTAAAATCATTGTCATTATAACCACTAGTGGGAAAGTTAAATTTTTAGGTTTAAAAGTGGTAGTTGAACATTTGTCTCTAATTATTTTGTTATCTTTTTTAGTTATTCTGAATTTACTTGTCTATTTAAGAAATTAAGAAAGGTCAATTTCTTTTATTAATTATATTTTCAATTAATTATTTTTTTAAAAAAAGTATAAATTTTTAAAAATCTTAATTTTTTAATTCATCTACTTAATAATTAATTGGATTAAAATAATAAATAAGTAATAATTTTTAATAGATATATCACTTTAAAAATAGAAAAGTAATTAAAGATCGAGTACCTTTGAATTAAATTTATATATTGTCGGTAACTCATTTTAATTTGATGGTGCAAAAGAAAAAAATATATGATTCCTCTATCCAACGAAGGTTGGAAACAATAAATAACAAGAGCAACAGTCAAATGTTATTATATTATTCTTTAAATATATTAGATTTAATGTTTTAATAAATATCAAATAATATTTAATATTAAAGATGAAATATGAAAATCTCTTATTAGATATATTTTTTTTAAAATGGACAAACGGAATACTTGTGTTTGAGTTACCCCCAAGAGTCAAAGAGGGTCAAAATCACATTAAAAATAGTAAAATTAGGTCCATGAAACATAAATTTTGGTAGTACTCGTGTGTCCGATGTTATTTTTTATGATTTCTATTTTTAGAGTTAAATTATTAAAATTTTGATTAATATTTTAAGATGTATATTTTCATCATATTAATATTCAAAAAATTGTAATTTATAATACTTTTTATATAGTTTTAAATATTTATTTTTTTTAAAATTAATATAATCTAATTACCTTTAAAAATTAGTCAAATAAACTTTTAATAAACGCAACATGATAAAATTAATAACCAGTCAACATTACGGGACCTTACAAGAAGAAAACAAAGCATTTATTTTGGTGGGGGAGGAGTATTACATTTTGTGGAACATTTAACATTTTAATGAATATTTGGAGCGCGAATAAAATAATTAGGAACATTAACGACTTAAATAAATTTGAATTTACTAGTCTATTATTTCTTTTATCCTTTTTTTACTTATTCACTTATAAATTGATATAACTATTAAAAAAATAATTAATAACATAGTAAGTTTACTATTTTATTCCTATTAATTATGAAGTGGATGAAAATTTTTATATTTTTCAAAGTAATTAGTTATTTAATTGAGGGTATAATAGATAAAAAAATTATCCTTTCTTGATTTGTCAAAACGGACAAGTAATTAGGGACAACTATAAAATGAAAAGTGGACAAGTAAAAAGGGGAGTATTTTACGTGACCCAATTGATATATTTAGTAATTATTTTATCAATCACTACGTAAAAAAATGAGATTAAGCGACAATAATTAGCAATTGCCGCTAAAAAAGGAAATTTTTAGCGACAATTAACACTCATTGTATATGTCCGCTAATAGATTTTAGCGACACAGGATCTAATGACACTTAACTAGTGCTGACAAAGACTTTAGCTCTCTTTATCAATGTGTCTACTTATTGCCGCTAAAAATTATTTTTGTTATCATGAATACGAGTAAGAAATCCAAACAAAAGTTAACTCACGAAGTAAAGACGATGATACTTACTAAGGATATCACCAGCCCTAAAGCGTTTTCCCTTAGGCCAACTAACAGTGTTAAAAGTCCAGCCAGCAGAACCTCCAACGCTGTACACAGCAGCATGAGCTATCTCAGCTTGAATGAGCACCACAATACATAACACAAACACCATTTTCATGTTCATTTCCATTTGCACTGCTTCTTCCCTGACCAAATTAATTTAATTAAAATTTGACAACTCTATATAGTAAAAATAAATAACTAATTATGAGTAGTGTGGATACATATATATATATTAGTTATAGCTCACATTTTATAGAGAAAATTATGATGGTGTATGTAGTGTAGGTCCTTGGATTCTTTAATTTACTGTTATTGGGTCACGCAGTATGTAGTGTAGGTCCACAATATTCCACTCTCGAGAAAATAAGATAAAAAGCGGATTGCGATATAAAGACCAAGTTTGAATTTTATTTTTTTTATGAGTTTTAAATTTTATAGTCTTAGAGCCTGTTTGGCTCAGCTTAAAAGCTGGTCAAACTGACTTAAAAGTTGATTTTTGACTTATCTAGCTGTTTGACAATATTCAAAATAACTTATTTTAAGTTAAAAAAAACTTATTTTAAGCCAAAAGTTAAAAGTTGGGGTAGAGGTGCTTTTTTTTTTTTTTTTTTTTAGCTTATAAGCTGTTTTAAGTTGACCACATTTTTATTTTTTTGCCCTTAATATTTTTATACAATCTCCAAAATACCCACATAACCCTAACATCTCTTTCTTCCATTTTTCCCTTTTCACGTTTGACATAGCAACTTCAGCACTTTTATCTAAACGCATAACTGCTTATTTTAAAAATAAGTTTCAGCACTTTCAAAAATACTTTTTTAAAGCTGATTTTATTAAGCTCATCCAAACGGACCCTTAATAATTGACTTCTAATTTTAATAATTACACATTAATTAAGTTCAATTAAACTCGCATACTCAGTAATTATCTGAGATTTTTTGATATACCATTGACGTTAACAGATATTTACATTATCTTTCTCGGAATAATACATTAATTGATAACTCCTTTGATTTCCATTTGACTTGTACTCCGTTTCGTTTAATTTTTAAATATGTAAATTTTATTATAAATATTTTATATACACAATAAGTTAAAAGAATAAGAAAGCAAGAGATGAATTAGTGGAGAGACAATCTACGTATATCATTGAAGATAGGGCATTAAATTTTCAATGCTGATTACCTACCCACTATTTTAAAGATTGTATGTGAACATTATTTGTCCAGAAAGAGGGGCAATTAAATAGTTAAAATTAGTAAAAAAGTCAAAAAATTTTCCAGATTTGCAGGAGTATTTTAATTTTATGTACTTTTTATGTCTCAGTGGATTTAGCTACTAGAGAAAGTGGGAGTAGGAGGGAAAATTTAGATAAAGAAATGTCAAGTTACCATTATTTTGCTCCTACTTTATTTGATAGATCACTTGTGAATGATATTTTATCATATTTTTAAATGCTTAACTAGATATTGTGAGGATAAGTATATATTATCACTTTTGACTTTAGTAAGATATTCTTGATTTGAGCTACGAAAATAAAATTATTTTTAGTGAAGAATGTTTCGCTTCAAAGTGAAAGTTAATGGTTTAATTGAATCTCAATCTGAATATCGAACAACATGTGATAAGAGAAATAAAAGAGAGGAGATAAGTAAACTATTGATTCGCCAATAAAGATTGTGATATAGTGATAAATATTCCTTCATCTTTAATTAAAAGTTTTCGGATTCAAGTTCCTCTAAATACAAAGTTTTCTTTATTAAAAAGTGATTTTAATGTGAATACTGAATATCAAATCGAAAAAATAAAAAAAAAAGTTACTGATTCAAAGAGATGAATTGAATTCAAGTGACCTATGGATCATTACTGTGTCAGTTAAATCTACACTCTTTGACCTTTTCAAAAAGCTGAACTACTTTTTTCAAACTTTATTTGAGCCAACCAACCCAACATTTGATTTTTAGATAAACTTGTTTTTTCTACTCCATTTTTAGAACTAGAAGGAAGGAGATCATTTCTACAATCCTTTTTTCTTTGTGTTTTCATTTAATAATATTCGATATCTATATTGAAGTTCGACTAAATTCATATTCGCACAGTAGAGAACTCATTTCTAGATGCGATACTCCCAACAATTTTTTTCATCATCAAAAATTTGAACCTAACACCTTTAATTAACAATGAAGGATCCATTTTTTTTTTTTACCATGTCTAGAAAACAAAACACAGTGTTCTTAAACTAGGAGCTTTCATATATGATACTCATGTTTATGTTTTACTTTCTTAATCATTGCTTACAATAGGTCCCACAACATAGCCCGTCTAGCTCAGTTGGTAGAGCGCAAGGCTCTTAACCTTGTGGTCGTGGGTTCGAGCCCCACGGTGGGCGTTCTTTTTTTCTTTTATAAGGAATTTGTCATTGAGAAACTTTATGTGTTAATTAGAAAAACATTTAACTCAATCAAGCAAAAAATTGCAGATCAATATAATACTGAAGTTCAATTATCAAGCAAAAGGGCGTTTGCAAATAATTGAAAGAAAAGAGAAAACCCAGATGAAATGCCGTTAAATTTGTTTCAAAGGAACAAAAATAAATCCAGTACTAATATTATCCTCTACCCAAAAGGACAAGAAAAGATGTATATGTATCATCGACAACTTCTAAGCTCTTCCTTAATGAGATGAACTGCTTCCGACACTCCATCCTGAACATTTTCCAAAAGATATCAGCAATCTCACTATTAAACTGATACTGCCTATAATGTGCTTTATAACAGTATTAGTAATAGCAGTAGCATATAGAGCGAGTTTAGCTGAATTCGTTACTTTCAACTCACATCACTTATACATAATGCAAAATGAGGTTATAATAGATCACATCTATTTGGAAGTGTTGACAGGCATCAGCAGCATTGCAAGCCATTACGATGTAGGATTATAGAAGGACCTTGTGTTTATTCGTCATCAGGAATTTGATCTTACCTCATTAGATATTTATTAGAGATCTGCAAAGCACGGGTTTTGACTTCAGAAGACTGCGAATAGTCCAGGGCCCTCACAAGCATGTTTGCAGCTTTCTTGATGTAGAAATCCTCATCTTTATCTGGCACCAAGTGTTCTCTTTTCAATGGCTCAGGGGCAACACCGAGCCAATACATCCTCTCCGCCCAGTAAAATTGATCCAGCATAAACGGACATATCACCTGTCATTATGTAAAGCAGACATCATGTAGGAGAAGTCGCACCAATTTCTGATCTTTTACCTTTACTAACTAAAATCTTAATGTCAAACATCAACTGTATTTCACCACACCAATTGAAACATTCCATGACATCTTTTGACAGTCTATCAAAATATCCATCCAACTTTTAATGCAATTATAGGTTAAGTGAGCCCATATACATGATGGTACCGAATTTTACCTTAAGACAATCTTAATCTTTCTAAGCTTCCTTTCACAGTTTAATCAATATATTACAACAAACAACTACGCCTCCATCCCCAACTAATTCGGGTTGCTATATGAATCTTCACTATTCATTTCACTTCATTATGATCCGTCTCATTCCAATACTCAATAATTTAACTTCTCTATACCATAAGTTCTTTAAACTTTAAACTGACAAATGAATCTATTTAAACAACATATGATAGTTTTGCTAAAAAACAATATGCAATCTCATGTGCTAGGTAAAAATCTTATTCCTAAAGATAGTCAACCGCAGATCAGAAGCGTTACATTAACTTCTCTGGATTGACCTTTCTCATATTTCCACTCCAGCAAGAATGACTTACTACTGAATTATGAATAAGATGATAGTCGAAGATTCCACAGATCTGAAACCTTATAAAAGAAAAAAGGAATCAAGATTCTTCCTAAATATACCAAGTTTTATAGACAATAAATTGCTTTCACATTTGCAATTTCTGTAATTTCAGACAGGCTGCAGAGATTGCCATAAGTTGCAGAAACCCAACGATGAAACAAACCTGAGGAACACCAGCCAGTAAAGCAGCAGCGGTGGATCCACTGGGGATATTGAGAGCCAAAGGAAAGCAAACACATTAATAACAAGAAAAAGTGCATAATGGTTAACATAACTCCTCACTCAGAGTGAGGATAGAGAGACAGAGAACAAGGGAGGTAGGAAACAGTAAAGAGAAAATGGAAAAAGGAAAGTGGAACACATCCAACCTTCCACCATGATGAATTGCAGCAGCACACCTTGGAAACAGCCAATTGTATGGGACGGAACTTGGAGAAAAATAACCAAATCTCAGTCACCAGAATAATTGTATAGGATGTTTCTAGTTATAGCTTCCACACTGTTAGTTTGAATCCTTAGCATGGAGATCAAACATTACGAGCCTGTTCAGATTGGCTTTTTGGCTTGTTAGCCTATCGTCATATATAAGTTAGAAATCCTAAATTACGACTTTTGGCTTATTTTTATCATTTTCGCTTAAAATCAAGTGCTTATAGGCACTTTTAAAATTTTTTTACCCAAACACTGAAAAAATGCTTTAAAGCTATTTTGGCTAAAAAACACTTGACATAAGCCAATCCAAACAGGCTCCAATATTGCAATAACCTACAACCATTTGTTATTAAAAAATGAAACATTATGGTCCTTTGTGCATCTTTTAGTGCAAAAACATAGTCCAAAGCATAACAGTAGGCCTAATACTCCCTCTATTATAATTGTTAAGGATCCAAGTGGGTCCAGTATATGAACATACCCAGAGAAACAAAAGAGTCGGCCTCCAAAAAAAGAAACTCCTCCATTAGTCCGTTGTGTTTGTTCCGGACAAGAGGATGCTTCCTTGGCATAAGACTCAATTGCTGCTTCTAAAGGTTCATAGCCAGCTGAGAATAAAATAAATCTGCTATCTGATATGTCTAATGCAGTTCTAAGCACCCGAAGGAATGCATGTGGGTTCCTCAAGAAACCCATGCTGCAAAGCCAATCAGAGACAAGTTCATGATAAGAAGGTATATATTTAACGATAGCACAGAGAGTAATTAAGCAAAATTCAACTAAATTCGTCCTGCAGAAAGCATACATGTTAAAAACATAAAATTAAGGAATGAAATTAAAATATCACGAATCAAGTTGCAAAAAATTAGAGACAACATTATATTGATTTTGCATTTTGTTTATGGAAGTAATTATTTTTATTAATGTTATGGGGAAAAACCTAATTTACAAGAGGTATACCAAAAAGTAGAAAGCCTAAACAAAATTATGGTTTTTTAAGCAAAACATTCAAACATCTATGGCTATGGGAAAATGCAGATCACCTCCTTCCTCACTGTCGGGTTGCTTCGAGGTATGGTGGGAAATTGTGTCATGGTTTTGTCCAGGCAGTGTAAAAGATCTTATGTTTAGCTGAAACTGCAGGAGAAGAAGCAGGGCTTGGATTGTTGCCCCACTAGCATTGATGTGGGTCCTGTGGAGAGAAAGAAGAGTTTTTGAGGGTGTAGGGATGAATCTTGTAAAGTTAAGGAGTAGTCACTTGTCCCATATTTTTTTGATGCATCCACGAGTTCTCCTTTCGTAAAGATTATTGGGTATCTTTTGTAGAAAACCATCATATATTGTCGGTTTTCTAATTTTTAGGCCTACACCTCTTTTAATAAAATTGATTTACCTTATCAGGAAAAAAATAATCAGCCTGTGATTATTAATCTTCAAAAAGACATAGAAGATGATGGGACAATTAAAAAAATCAAACTCAAAACTAACAACGAGAACCAAAATAAACCTCTTATATCCAAATTGGATTTAATGCTAGAATTATTTTGTACTATTTAAGAGGAAACAGAAAGGACATTTGAAATGAACATAAGCAGTTAGCACCAAACTAACTTCAAGACAGGAAAAGAGTTCTCATTAGTCCCTCAAAACTTATATACTGAGAGAAGAACAGAGCTTTGCATGAAAATAAAAGTCAAAATGGGACTTTACCTTCCAATTGAACTCAGACCTATGAAAACAGGCAGCTCTGCAGCAGGAAATTCAATGAAAAACTGCAAGCTGAGGTGGATAGAACACAATTTGTTTCGCTTATTTGAACTCCTGGAGAAACCGATGCAGAGATTTCTGCACAGTCAATGCAAGAAAACTGCCATTCCTTGGAGGAAACCAAAAGCCACAAACATGCACTTTTGATGGCCAATAACCTAATATATAGGGTTCCAGTGATCAGCTTAATAACAACGGTATAATAGCTTTATTAATACAACTTCGTCAATAATAACTTTTTGCATTGACAAAACCATCTAAAGCAGGCGGCTCAACTTTTTTTTCTTCTCACGATTTTACAAAGACCATAGTTAGGTTATCTTACATAGCCAAAGTCCGGAAAGCTTGTAGCCTTAAAGTCAATAGAGTAGCTGAATGTGTAATATAGCTGAATTTACCCTAAAGTCGAAAAGCAAAGTGGCTTTCAACTGATATGTACTTTACAACTCCAAAGAACAAAAAAGGCAGACATATATTCTCAGAAGCATCAACTTGATTCCTTATAACACCATTGTTGCAATTCTCCATTGTAATCATGCAGTTATACAGAATCAAAGTGTCATGTTACAAAAGGTCAAAGATCACAAAATGGAGAGATATATACTATATTAATTTTTTTAGCATTTTATTCTCGTGTCAGGAAAATTTTCACATGAAACTAAGAACAAATGTCTATAGACATTTCATCATAATTCATACCAGGGTATTCAACAACTTCTTTGCTAAATCCATACCTGTGAGCAAGTCACAATATGTCAGAGAGTGCAAAAACAATTATCCTGTTACAATAAATAGACACATGGAAACATATATATTAAGATGCCAATAACCTATAGGCCAAGGATAAAATATTGAATTATTCCATTTGGAAATACTGTGAAAATACATCTTTAACAATTTTTCCTTGCTCCTTCGTTTAGAAGGCAACATGGCTAATGGAACACCAAATCTCAGGAAAGCTTTCTATAGAATACTCAAAATGACCAGGAAGACACAATCTGAAAGCACTTTTTATAGAGATATTGAAAAGCTAGTAAGGGCCAAATTTATTCTTTTCTACACCTTTAAGATTTATCCTACTATTATCTTCTAGAACTTTATAGTGTTCCCTAGTTCTATAGATACTTTTTAGCAGGTACAATTATCTTACAATAGTAGAGGAGACGGAAGCCTCTCATGAAATGTTGGAAGACCAGTTACAGGGTCCTGCGTCGAAATAGAGACCAGTAAATACAAGGAAGCAGCAAAATTAACAGAGACTCAATAGGAGAGGGAGCACTACTCACCTTTAACCAAAACATTAGTGACCCAAACAATTCAGTTAATGGGTTCGGTTCTGAATTGGTTACTGGTTTTGATTTAGCAATATATAAGTTCTACAAAGTTTTTTGTTATCAAAAAGCCTGGTCGTTGCATCATAAAATAAGCTAAAAAATAGAACCGTGTGGTTCAGTGATTGGCTTGCCCCTTAAAGACGAATATCTAAACTGAGTGAATTCCAGGCTCAAAGTTCAACGCTCTGATTAGAAAGGAAAATTTAGGAAAATTGTCATTGGCTGGAGTAGAGAACACACCGTAAAAGGAAGGGCACTCAGATTCAGGTCGAGACTTCTCCACGATCCCCATTCCTCAGTGAAAAGTGGCCACATCCAATGGATGACATCTTTCCAGCCAACCTACCATCAGCAAAAGCCTCAACTCATGCAATTGCTGTGATGCTGTTTTTAGTCAAATCAAATAAGACTAAAATGCAGAGGAGATATAACATTAACAACCTAACAGGGTTGAAACAAAATTGACGATCAATCAGCTCGTATTTGTACTGAAGAAGCTTATACCACAGGCACAAAATATGAAATGTGGATGAAGATTTTACTAGAATCACAGCCATAAGTCCATCCATTAACTCACTGTACATTTTAAATGAAAAATGGAACTGAATTTCCACATGAAAGTCAGTGAATAATATACCAAGTGGCTACAGAATTCGTCAAGTACCTTGTCAGTGGGAGCTTCCTGGAGATGGTTATATAAACCTGGATGCTCTTTCCTAAATTGCCGCTCAAATGATGATGGAGCACTACATTGCATGAGGAGAGCTAAAAGTC
The DNA here is from genome assembly GCA_027705065.1 of Solanum peruvianum. NCBI lineage: Eukaryota > Viridiplantae > Streptophyta > Magnoliopsida > Solanales > Solanaceae > Solanum > Solanum peruvianum. The sequence continues at coordinate 37,097 of JAKWJD010000963.1, read as the reverse complement.
AGACAAACAAGCAGTGTAGGTTCTGCATTATTATCCAACCTAAGTATCCAGATACTAGAGTAATTTCAAATCCCCAAGATGCTTCAGAATGAACAGATGAGCATATTTTACACATAAGGGATTCATGAGTTCAAATGCTTGGCCTCCATACACTTAAACAGGAAGCAAGCAAGCGAGTGTCCAGAACACGAAGTTCATGGAGAAATGTTCATCAAGTTCATTGCCATATGAATCAAATCAATGGCGTACCAATTAAAAAAAAGGAGCCATAAATTGCTGTAACTTGTAAATAAATACATAGTTGAAGACAGAGGTAAAGACAAAAAGATTGTTATCAAAAGAAGGGAAATAAGAAAGTTTCTCTTGCTACCTATATGGAACAACATAAGGAGCAACCACAATGCAACGGACCTGAAAAAGCTCAGCAAGACTCCAACCTTCCTGGAACTCAAGTTATAGGGTGAAAAAAATAAAGCATTGTGACTTTACTATAATTGACAATGACTTTACTTCCCATACATATAATTGAAAGCAATTCACCCCCTCATTCCTTCTCTCCACATCCTCCTCCCCCAAACTCTCTACCTTTCTAAGGAGATAGACTCGCCAAGCTCATCTTGATAAAAGGAAATTTCCTTTACAAAAACAAAAATTAAAAGGGATCTAGAACAATGAAATGTCAGAGAATTTACCAGAGCGAAGAAATTAATAGCAATAACATCGCCTTCCACTGAGCTATCTCCAAGGATATCCTCAATAATCGAAGTACACTCATACCTATGTTTCTGGATAATTTCCCTTTTGTGGGCAGAAAAAGATAACTCCATCTTACCTGATCAACATGCCGTACTTGCCTGATGATATTGCGATAAGAACAAATACAACGAAGTTGTATTAAGTGACATACCATAATGTTCAAGAGGGGAAACAACAGGTGGCGATGAAACTGGTATATACATAACTTTATTTGCTCTCAAGTGCACCATCAAGTTCTGTCAGGAACAGAAGTAAATAAAAGAAAGAAAAAAAAAAACTCTGAAGCATTCAGTGTCAACTTTCTGAAATCAAACTAGATCACTTCATATAAACACAAACAACACAATAACATGTCAACTTGTTCTGCTTTAGCTAACCTCATGAGCCGAATGAGTGATAAAAAACACTTGATACTGCTCTTGATCACAAGCAAACGCTGCAGCAATGGCCTATTCATCAAGTCACTAATTAAAATATATGGCACAAGTGAAAAAAAAAACTCTATATAGGTAATTAATGATTCATACAAACATATCCCTTGTATATTGTGAAGGGAATTTACAAGGCCTGTAATGAAATTCAGCACAAGAAAGATAACCCAAAAGCTTTGAGCCTACAGAAACCAATACAACACAAAATCCAGAAATAGAAACTATTTCAATATTGACAAACAGATAAATGTAATAGATAAATTTTCAATTAGTTGCAATAACAATTCAATGTCAATGTGATGGCATTACATTTACACACACAAAAAAAAAAAAAAAAAAAAAAAAGAGGAGGAAGAGGGTTACGGCAAGAGGGTAGATATCGCCTTTAGTACCGAAAGCCATGAAAATAGCAGCTGGTTTGCTCCTCATCTTCCTCAATTACTCACTTCCTTCACTTCACCACTTCTTCTTAACAATTTTCACCTATTTTGTCATTTTTTCTGAAAGTCAAGGATACATCAGAAAAGTTTTTTTTTTTTTTTTTTTTTCTTCAGAATGTGCATTTTTTTTGCTGCAAAATTCTAAAATAGTTACTACTCAAATTAATATAACATTAATTATTTTTTTCCATTTGGTTAAATTTTTTAATTTCACGAAAAAGTTTATTATGTTTTACCAATAAATTTCAACAGCATTTTAAAGTAATAACTAGCGTTTGAGTTTTTTCTAGAAACCAATTACAACAAATCACCATTATACTAGACCATCCAATATCACCGTACTCCTAACATAATCCCAATCGAAACTTACAAAGCTACAACCAATTGCTAGCTATCATCATCTTTAACTGTCATATAATTTTTATATTTGTTAATTCTAAATCTAGACCATCCAATATCACCGTACTCCTAACATAATCCCAATCGAAACTTACAAAGCTACAACCAATTGCTAGCTATCATCATCTTTAACTGTCATATAATTTTTATATTTGTTAATTCTAAATAAATAATATTTTGTATATTTACGTGCTGAAAAACAGATAATCTTATTTAGTATAAATTTTGTGCATTCAGTTTAAAATGTCTCAATATTTAATGAAAACAATTAGAAATTAAAGTGGTGAAAGAAATATAAATATTAAATTGAAATTAAAAAAAAATAAGAACAATTTGAACAAATATCTTGATGACACATAGAAGTCATTCTTCCAAATTCCTTCTATTTAATATTAATTTCTTTTATTCTATCCTAAAAACGAAATTAACCCCTCATATACTTATACTTAGAAACTATTTAATTTAGCATTTACATATTGCTTCTCAGTAGTCCATTTTAGGTGATATTTAAAGATTTTGACTAAATTCCTTTTATCCTATCCTAAAAATGATCCAATGGTACTCAAAAACTATTTAATCTAATATTCAGAAAATATCCCCCCGGGTCCATTTTAAGTGAATTTTAAAAATATTTTCTCATTAAAAAAAGTCAACTATTAACATTAATGAAATGAGTTATTTTATTAAACATTGTTTAATATTTTATTAGACAAGGATAATTTTGGGAAAAAAGTTATTAATAAATTTATGGAATTTTCAATAACCATATTTAGACAACTTTCTATTTTACATTACTACCGTGCAATTTTGATTTAATAAAGCATTAATTTTTTGATGGTGAATAATTAAAAAGAATCACATCACCAACAATATAAAGATATATAAGATATTCAGAAGCAAGACTTTTATTTTAGAGTTGGACAGTAGACTTTTAAAAAACTATTACCTTATTTGTTAAAATCAACCAATTGAAGATTATAAGCTAACTATTTGGTCAATTTACCATTGTTGAAACAGAGCAAGTACATAATAAATTGTCCTGATAAGATCACACAATATAATCACATATGCTTAATTTTGGTGAACAAAGTTACTTGATATTTGTGAAGACAACAAGAATGCCCTGCTTGTCTTGTTTTAGTGACCAATACTCAATATACTTGATGTTTCTTTCAAGAATCAATATACCATCATGTATTGATCATTAATTTGTTTATGCTTTTATCACGACATAAAAACTAAATACATCTCCATATAAAGATTAAACAAAGAATATATAAGATATTCCCCGTAACATAATAGTAGTGACGGCAAATGAGTTGAAAATGGGTCAAACAAACCGTAACATAACCCAACTAGCTCATATGATCACTTTGTTTTTCAGGTTGACCATTAGATTTCTGAGAACCTAGCAAGTTATATCATCACAAAGAGGCAGAGGCATAGCCAGAGCATCTGTGTTGAACCTGCAGCTGCCGACAGACAAAGAAGCTCACCATTTAGTCATTAATAAGCATCAAACATACTCCAGTAGCCTTGAAAACATGATGTGTGAGTGTGTGAAAACCTTACAAACAGCACATCAATAATGCACTACTTTGAACAAGTTTGATATATGACCTGAACATCACAACTCACAAGTGCAATAAATAATGTTTCCACTAGATTAAGCTGATTGAATCAAGATTGATTTTTACAAGCAATATACTGAGACATCATTGACTGTTAGAACTTGTACATCCATGTACTCGGGGCAAAGGACTATACTGTACCTACTTCACATTCGAGTAAACCAGCAAAAAAGGGAAATGCCATAATTACTAGTATCAATTTATCAAACACAATCTTATCTTAGTATATTCAAACATTTCCAAGTCATGTTGGATAGGAAGTTATAATGAGAGATCTGGCAAGGAGACACCTCATTAGTCACAGAGCTGGAAGACTAAGAAAAATTAAGATGAGCCAAGCATATAAAATGATCATCTTTAGATAGGATTTACCCAATAACATACTAGGGAAACAAGAGCAAACTCATTGCTGCTGATAAGAAACACCCACTGAGATTCTTTGATATAATGCTTCATAGTTTTTAGATTAAAGGCTTAGCATTGCTAAATCATTTAGAACTACAAAAATAAAGTCTCTTAGGCACCATGTGTTACACACATTTCCGCTTAGAGCATTGAAATTTATAACTAATTCAATATTCAATTATGCAAGAGTATTGAAACGAAAAAAAAAAAACACTAATGCCTCATGCGACTAGATGGATACAAAAAGAATATGCACACAACTAAAATCAGCATTCCTCTCCTCTTCACAGCTCAAAACACATTTTTGGCATCACACAGAAGTAGATAACAGAGTACACAGAGCCAGTGATATTTCATATATTTTGAAGTGAGGCGTGATAGTGGTTGTTAATTGGAAGTCAGCAAGAATGACAAAGAAAAATCCATCTGCTTAGATACACAAATTTCTGTCAATGGGGACAGATAAATGCGAAAGCATGTAAGATAGAAAAAATAAGCGCCGCTGCTGCATCTCAGTAGCAGGGACTGATCTGGAAAAGGAAACATCCATAACGGAGTCCATTAAACAATAAAAAGATAGCCAAGACCATAATAGATTATCTGCATTTCAAGAACAAGGAAATATTGTTTAGATGAGTCGTCAAAACAAGCAGTTGTGACAAGGACCTCAGAAATTGACAATAAAGCTGCCAAGAAGAAACATGAGAACATTCATGATTTGGAAGTTCACTAAGGTGTATTCAGACAGTCAATTGGATACTTTTTGGCAACTGATTTTCTTTTCACTTGGTTATTTGGCAACTCTCTTATTTGCTCACTCTTAGATATTTCAATTATCATATAGAAAATATTTAACGCTCCCTTGCCTTAAGATTCATTGCTTAACAAGCCTTGACCACTAGACTGAAGGCCTAAAATTGTGAAGATTCACCCAATCCAGCATTCACCCATCCACTCCAACCCCAAATCCCCACCCCCATTTTTTTTTTTATAGAGAATCTAAGACTTCTCTCATTGGAGTTCAATTGTCAATAGTTGAGAAATACAGTAATCAAAATTGATGAGCTATCACAAACGGGAAAACAGAATAGATCAAAGTTAATGACTCTTTATCATCATTAATCTATTTCCATAAATAAATGACCAGCTGTAGTCTACTGATTTCTTATCTGTCTATACATTTTATCCGTCGCCTCAGTCAGACATTTTAGATTTTGAAAGCAAATCGAACTCTAACGCTAGCAGTAGTACATTCTACCTGATTTGAACAGGAATCATTCTGAACCAGATTTTATGGGTAAACAAGCGTAAGTTCTATTAACCACCTATATCCCACCTTTTATGTTTATCAATAATCTCGTGCTTTACAGGATAATTGATTCAGTAATATTTAGAATTATGTGCCTGATGTTAAGCAAATAAACATTGAAGAATCACATACCTGAAACACTAAATAACCAAATTTCCCTAAATTGCTGATCTGTTAAACATGAAACATAGCGTACTTGAATTTTCTCACCTCTCAAGCCAAATGGTAATTGATTTTCAAAAAACAGTTACCCTTAGTCTAACAGGAACCGAGGTCATCTTGGATAAATTGTAGATTTGGTAACCAATCCCTGGCATAGATGCACATTTTAGACCCTGCTGTCTTCCGCTTCATATTTGGCACCAATGACCCTGCTCCACAACAACTGTCTGTCATTGGCATATCTCCATAACCACTCCATTCTTAGACCTTTGCTTTGAAATACCAGATTCTTTGTCCCAATCCCCCATTCTTCTTAGCAGTCATCACAGGTTTCTATTTTACTAGGTGGTACCCTTTCTTTTCTTTGTTTCCCAGCAACAAAAACTCTCTCCTAATGTTGTCCGACCTTTTGATAACCCCTGGTGGGATGGGAAATAAAGGCATCATATAAGTTGGTAAAGCATCAAGGACTGAATTAATGAGAGTCGGTCTTCCTCTAAGGAACGGTATTGAGTTTTCCACCTGGCTAGCTTATTTTCACACTTCTTTATCACTCTATCCCATATTTCTATAGATTTAGATTTAGCCCCCAGAGGTAGTCCCAAGTAAATTGTTGGCAGACTGCCAAATTCTCCATCATGTATAACAGCTAACCAGTTCATGTTGGTGACTTCATTTATAGGATACATTAGGATCTTCCTCTGAAATCTATGTTTCTTGGACTCTCTGAACTCTTTGCCGCATCAGTGTCGAATTCTCTAAAATGCTCTAATTTTGGAGTATCTGACATGCACCTTTCGACATTTTTGAAAAATCTGAGCAACATAGACTATGATACCTACTCCATTCCTACTCCTCAAACTTCCTGATTACCTTAACTTGAACCCTCCTATATCCCTAGTTTTAGTTCCTACACATTAGGTGTTCTAAACACAAGGTATATTGATCTAAAGAATAATCACCAACTTTATTGACTTCCTCGTCAATGTCCTATGTTCCAAGACAGAACTCTCAACCTAGGAGTTCCCTTGGTACCCTTACCACCCCTTCCCTCACCCCATATCACTGACGTGACTTTTAACTACCATCAAACCTTTTGAAGCCACTAATGCCAGTTATAGAATAATCAAGTGGGGCAACCCGTTACGTCAAAAACCCTAGATCCAAAAGTGGCAGTTACACAATACAATTAAGAAAATGAAAGCAATAAACTATAGCAAAGATACCAGTTTAGAGTAGGAACCAAGAAAATGTAGTAATATTCACAAGGGCACGATAATAAATTCATAAACACATTATCAGATTTAAGGAAGTCAGTTAACAATCAAGAAACAATAAGGGTCCGAACAATCTGTCGGAAAAATCAGGTTTAGATAAGACAGGAAAATATTAAAGGGGTGGTGGCTGAGTTGATGGGGATAAAAAAAAACGATGGACTGATTTACCGAAATCCAGTGAGCTCCTATATACTCCTTTGGCTTGTCGGTCGTCGGTCATCAGGATGGGATTGGTGGATTCTTACTGACCTGTGGTGGCAGTGCGACAAAAAAATACAGAGGAAGTGAGAAAGAAAGAGGGCAGGGGGATTGCAGTGGAGGAGAGTAGGGGGGGAATTGTTTTACTATTGAATATTATACAGTTCACCACTGTCAGATTAGATGATAGATTTTCTCCTTAAACTATCATGAATATAAATGCAGTCTGCCAAGAGGTTAACTATTTTGCATGGTTCCTTAACACATCATCCAAATCCTTTTCAATCTTTCCACCATTAAGTGGAGATGAAAATGTGTGTATAAAAGCAGTTGACACATCCTTAAAGTCTATATATGTTTCACAGAAAGATATTTACTCTTGTTTTGCCAAAGATATTCCCCGCTATATGTACTCTAGTTTCGTGACGCTTTTGTTCTCGTGCAGTACATTCTAAACCTTTTACAAAAAATCTTAATTGTCAATGATCATTGGTCTTTAGTTTCTGAGACAAGTTACCTGTAAGATTTTATTCATATTTTGTCCCATTTAAATGCTAATTAATTGTGAACTCAAACAGAAACCCCCCTATGGAGACCTGGGCCAACTGCAAAACCGGTGCTCTGCAATGCATGTGGATCAAGATGGGAAACTAGGGGGACACTAGATGACTACCTTCCAGAACATGCAAGCAAAGGAAAACAGAGCTATCATCTACCTTCTGAGGTGAAGCCACATCTCATAGCTCGTGATGAACAAAAGCTGGAAGTTGGCGAAGAGGTTTCTGGACAGGATGGCTCTTCAGCTTGTCTTGAAGAGAAAATGATTCATATATCAAGCTTAGGTTCAGCAAGATCATCCTCAGACAAATGCATGCAGATGGAAGAAACAAATGGTAAAAAAAAATTCACTTATATTTACATGATGGACTTGACCTATACCATCTCTTTAACAACTCTGAAGTATGTTCTGGCATTGTCCAGTTCAGACTAGAGATACTGAGAAAAAATTCCAGATTTGCTTAGTAAATTACAAAGCAAGAATAGGTGGCTGTCTGTTTCTCTTGTCAAATTGCATAAAAAGCACCCAGGGACCAGCTGTCTGCCCTTCTTCTGTAGCATTTCCTGTGTTAAACATGCCCTCTCTATCACTAGCCAAGTGAGACATTTCACTTTTGTAGGAGTGGCCCATTCCAGAAATAGTTCCAGAGATGTTTTAGATCCCCAGCCATCAGCTGGAGACCTCTTCTGTAGACACTGCTAACTGAATAAACACCACTTTTTAAAATGCTTTCACACCATCTTGTCTGTGAAATTTGTATTGATACTTATTCCACCAATCTTTCCTAATAATTTTGCAACCCTTTCCACCTCCCAATCATTTACAAGTCTTCTGAAGGCTAAATCCCATCCCTGTTCTGGCCCAACAGATACCTACATTAGCATCAGGATTCACACAAATTTGGAAGAGATTCTTTAGAGGGAATTGTTCTATCCAGAAATCCTTCCAAAATCTTGTTTTACTATCATTTCCCACTTTGATATAAAAGTCTGCCTTCATTTAAGACCACAAACTTCTGATTGTTCTCCATACTCCCACACCCCTTAAGGTGTTCAACTGTGTTCTCTGTACACCATGGGGTTAGCTCACCATACTCGGGTTTAATCACCTCTTTCCAGAAACCATTTCTCTCCTCAATGTACCTCCACCGCGACTTCTTCAGACTTTCATTTTGCAATCTCAAATTTCAAATTCCCAGCCCCCACCGCCCCTACCCCCCCTACCCCCCGGTCTTTGTCAAATCCTTTCTTAAGCGTAAGGGTTATAATAGAGTGGAAACCTAATATATTAAACCATACAAAGTCTCCCACACACACAAAAAAAGATCTATTTTATTAGTACCTTATTGTTTTATGTGCACTAACGTTCATCATCTTTTTGGAGAAGCAGACAAAGATCCTCACTTGGATCCTGACAGTGTTCAAGAAGAAAGAGATCAAAGCTAAGACAACGCATTTTGTCACCTGCTCAAAGACTCCAGAGGACACTCGATAACAATCTCCAGGCACCAGACTTTGAAATAATATCTGATGGAGATGAACCTGTTACTCTAATTTATGCAAGGAACAAATACATTCCTCCTAATGAGATTGGTCTTGGAGCTATGCTGCTAGTATCACCAACTACTACTACAGAACGCTTGACGCCTCAATCAGTGGTGGCAGAAGATACTGTCTCTTGCTCAATGGATATTTCTAAAAAAAAATCATCTACAAGTGAATTTTTAGATGCATGCATAACATTCAAGCTGGTATGTGAAGCCAGCTCTTATTGTCTAGCTAGTGCAACGTGGGCTAAAAACAATTGGGCTGTTCCAACTTTACAGATTTCCCAAACAGTCTAGGTGTATTGAGACCATCTAGTTTGTCTTGTTCTGGATATTTATAATTTCTTCCATTTTAATGGTTTGAATTTTTAGACACGTCAATTCTGCTTTTTGGATGCATTTAGTATGTCAATTCCGAAGTCTATCATGCTTGCTTACCTACAAGTTTGTCCTTCTGTGTGGACTCAACGGTAGACTAAAATTGTAACATCACAAAGGCAATTTGACTTACATATGCTTGACATTACAACTGTAATGTCTTGCATTGTACTTGTTTCAGGAGAAACAACAATGTACTGGATCATGTGGCTATGCAAAATGAAAACACTGGAAATGAGGATGGAAAAGCAAATGCATGTGAAAATAGACTCACTCCACATCATATAAATACTACATCAGGTGTATGTCAATAAACTGTTCTAAAAATGCTGTTGCTATTGAATTTTCATCTGTATATGGAGATGAACATCTTATTATTGAAGAAATAGGTATATCAGCCTCAGGATTATAGCTACACTAAAAGAGATTCTAGAGAGCCATTATTAAATAATCCGAGAGCAATTATCATAAAGATAAATGAAGCATTATGAGCTTAAGTGAAGCAAGATAAATAGAGATTCATAGAGTTGCCCCAACTAGCTTGAAGTGAGGCATGATAGTGCTTGTGAAGTGGAAGTCAGTAAGAATAAAATTTAAAAAAATCCATCTGGTTAGATACACGAAATTCTGTAAATGGCGACGAATGAATACGCAAGCATAGTAAGAGAGAAAAAATAAGTGCCGCTGCTGCATCTCAGTAGCAGGGACTGGTCTGAAAAATGGAACATCCTTAATTCAGTCCATTAAACAATAAAATGGTTGCAAAGACCGTAATAATTATCTGCATTTCAAGTACAAGAAATTATTGTTTAGATGAGTCAATATCATCTTACAAAATATTGCCAGTCGAGTCTTCACGACTAACAGTTGAGATAAGGACCTCTAAAATTGACGATAAAAGTGCCAAGAAAAAGCTTGAGAAAATTCACGATTTGGAAGCTCACTAAGGTGTGTTCAAACAGTCACTTGGGAAGTTTTTGGCGACTAATTTTCTTTTCACTTGGTTATTTGGTTACCATCTTGTTTGCTCAACGCTCCCTTGCCTTAAAATTCGTTGCTTAACAACCCTTGACCACTAGACTAAAGGCCAAAATATGATGGTTCACCAAATCCAGCAGTCACCCCCAAATCCCCACCCCCATTTTTTTAAAGAAGACTTCTCTCATTGGAGTTCTATTGTCAATAATAGAAAATTACGGTCATAAATATTGTTGAGCTGTTACAAAAGGGAAAACAGAATAGATACAAGTTAATGACCCTCTATCATGATTAATCTTATTTCCATAAATAAATGACTAGCTGTAGTCTACTAATTTCTTATTTGTCTATATATTTCATCGTTCGCCTCAGTCAGACATTTTTAGGTTTTGAGAGCAGATCCAACTCTAACGTTAGCAGCAGTACATTCAACCTGATCTGAACTGGAATCAGTCAGAACCAGATTCTATGGGTAAACAAGGGCCATGTTGCCATTGTGGCATCGAGCGTAAGTTCTATTAACCACACGCATCCCACCTTTTATGTTATCAATAATCTCGTGCTTTACAGAATAATTGATTCATTGATGCTTAGAATTTATGTGCCTGATGTTAAGAAAATAAACATTAAAGACTCACATGTCTGAAACAGTAAATAACCAAATTTCCCTAAATTGCCGATCTGTTAAACATAAAACATAGGGTACTTGAATTTTCTCACCTCTCGAGCCAAATGCTAATTGATTTTCAAAACATTGCCCCTTAGTCTAACAGGAACTAAGGTTATCTTGACAGATTGTAGATTTGGTCCCCAATCCCTGGCATATATGCCCATCTTAGACCCTGCTATCTTCCGCTTCATATTTGGCATCAATGACCCTGCTCCACTACAACTGTCTGTCATTGGCATATCTCCATAACCACTCCATTATTAGAGCTTTGTGTTGAAATTCAAAATTCTTTATCCCAAGCCCCCATTCTTCTTAGTCACAGATTTCTATTTTACCAGGTGGTACCCTTTCTTTTCTTTGTTTACCAGCAACAGAAACTCTCTCCTAATGTAGTCCAACCTTTTGATAACACCTGGTGGGATGGGAAATAAAGGCATCATATAAGTTGGTAAAGCATCAAGGACTGAATTAATGAGAGTTGGTCTTCCTCTAAGGAAAGGTATTGAGTTTTCCACCTGGCTAGCTTCTTTTCACACTTCTTTATCACTCTATCCCATATTTCTATAGATTTAGATTTAGCCCCCAGAGGTAGTACCAAGTAAATTGTTGGCAGACTGCCAAATTCTCCATCATGTATAACAGCTAACCAGTCATGTTGGTGACTTCATTTATAGGAACATTATGATCTTCCCCTGAAATCTATGTTGCTTGGACTCTCTGAAATTGTTGCCGCACCCATGTCGAATTCTCCAAAATGCACTACTTTTGGAGTATCCGACATGCACCTACTGAAATTTTTGAAAGATCTGAACAACATAGACTATAATACCTATTCCATTTATACTCCTCAAACTTCCTGAGTACCTTAAGTTGAACCCTCCTATATCCCTAGTCTTAGTTCCTACCCATTAGGTGTCCTAAACACAAGGTATTTTGATCCTCCTTCTCTTGCTTATAATCACCAACTCTATTGACTTCCTCGACAATATCCCTAAATCACAACCTAGGAGTTCCCTTGGTACCCTTACCACACCTGCCCTCACCCCTAATCATTGACATGCCTTTAAACTACCATGAAACCTTTTGAAGCCACTAATGCCAGTTATAGAATAATCAAATGGGGCAACCTGTAACGTCAAAAACCCTGAATCCAAAAGTGGCAGTCACACAACACAATGAAGAAAAAAATAAAAAAAAGGCAACAACAAAGATACAGTGCAAAGTAGGAACCAAGAAAATGTAGTAATATTCACAAGGGCACAATAATAAGTCACGAACACAATATCAGATTTAAGGAAATCAGTTTAACACTAAAGCAACAACAAGGGTCTGAACAATCTCTCAAGGAAAAATCAGGTCTATTTAAGACAGGGTAATACATAAAAGGTGCGGCGGATCATACCTAGGAGTTGATGGGGATAAAAAGTACAATACACTGATTTTCCTAAATCCAGCGAGCTCTGATATACTCCTTTGGTCTGCCGGTCATCAGTCATTAGTATAGGGTCACTGATTCTTGCTGACCGGTGGTGGCAGTGCAACAAAAAAACAGAGAAAGGGAGAAAACAAGAGGGCATGGAGATTTCGTTGATATTTTAGTTGATAGTGTTCCTCCTTAAAATATTATACAAATAAATGCAGTCTGCCAAGAGGTTAACTATTTTGCATGGTTCCTTAACACAACAAGCAAATCCTTTTCAAACTTTCCACCATCAAGCTCGTTCAACTATGTTGTATGGTGCCATAAAATGGTGATGAAAATGTCTGTAAAAGCAGTTGACACATCCTAAAAGTCTATACATGTTTCACAGAAAGATATTTCCTCATGTTTTCCCAAAGATATTCCCCACTACACGTACTCTAGTTTCGTGATGCTTATGTTCTCGCGCAGTACATTCTAAACCTTTTTCAGAAAATCTTAATCGTCAATGATCATTGTGCTTTAGTTTCTGAGATAATTACCTGTAAGTTTTTATTAATATTTTGTCCCATTTGAACGCTAATTAATTGTGAACTCAAACAGAAACCCCCCTATGGAGACCTGGGCCAACTGAAAAACCAGTGCTCTGCAATGCATGTGGATTAAGATGGCGAACTAAAGAGACACTAGATGACTATGTTCCCAAACATGGAAGCACAGAGGTTTCTGGACAGGATGGCTTTTCAGCTTGTCTCGAAGAGGAAATGATTAAAATATCAAGCTTAGGTTCAGCAGGATCATCCCCAGACAAATCCATGCAAATGGAAGAAACAAATGGTAAGAAAATTTCACTTATATATACATGAATAACATTGTATGCCCTTCTTCGGTAGTACTACCTGTGTTGAACATGCCCTCTTTATCACAAGCCAAGTGAGGCATATCACTATTCTAGGAATGTCCCCATTCCAGAAATAGTGTCAGAGATGTTTTGGGTCCCAGCCATCAGCTGGAGACCTCTTCTGTAGACACTGCTTACTGAATTCATACTTATTCCACCTATCTTCCCTAGTAACTCTACAACCCATTCCACCTCCCAATCATTTACAAGCCTTCCGAAGGCTATATCCCATCCCTGTTCTCACTTCTGGCCCAACAGGCAACTACATTAGCTTCTCACAAATTTGAAAGAGATTCCTAAGAGGAAATTGTTCTATTCAGAAATCCTTCCAGAATCTTGTTTTACTGTCATTTCCCACTTTGATATAAAAGTCTGCCTTCATTTGTGACCACAAACTTGTGATTGTTCTCCATACTCCCACACCCCGTAAGGTTCAACTGTGCTCTCTGTACACCATGGGGTCAGCACACCATACTCAGCTTTAATCACCTCTTTCCCGAAAGCATTTCCCTCCTCAATGTACCTCCACAATGACTTCTTCAGAAGACTTCCATTTTGCAATCTCAAATTTCAATTTCCCAGTCTCCCTTTCCTGTCTTTGCTAAGGAGTACAGTATTCCAGTTTACCACCGGAGAGGAGTTTAGAAGCCCTGAAGGGACCTCTAAAGGTTTATCTTAAAGTTCATATCTGGGAGCAGCAAGGATTTGTAAGATAGTATCTAGGTCGTGTCATGAATCACATCCTTTCTTAAGTGTAAGGGTTATTAAAAAGTGGAAAACTAATATATTTGACCATACAAATTTTTGCAACAGCTCACCCCCCACTCCTACACACACAAAAAAAGATAATATCAATTGCATTAGTACCTTATTGTTTTATGTGCACTAATGTTCACCATCTTTTTGGAGAAGCAGATCCTCTTTATCACAAGCCAAGTGAGGCATATCACTATTCTAGGAATGTCCCCATTCCAGAAATAGTTTCAGAGATGTTTTGGGTCCCAGCCATCAGCTCTACCTCTTCTGTAGACACTGCTTACTGAATCCATACTCATTCCACCTATCTTCCCTAGTAACTCTACAACCCATTCCACCTCCCAATAATTTACAAGCCTTCCGAAGGCTATGTTCCATCCCTGTTCTGACTTCTGGCCCAACAGGCAACTACATTAGCATCTCACAAATTTGAAAGAGATTCCTAAGAGGAAATTGTTCTATCCAGAAATCCTTCCAGGATCTTGTTTCTGTCATTTCCCACTTTGATATAAAAGTCTGCCTTCATTTGTGACCACAAAGTTGTGATTGTTCTCTATACTCCCACACCCCGTAAGGTTCAACTGTGCTTTCTACACCATGAGGTTAGCTCACCATACTCAACTTTAATCACCTCTTTCCCGAAAGCATTTCCCTCCTCAATGTACCTCCACAATGACTTCTTCAGAAGACTTCCATTTTGCAATCTCAAATTTCAATTTCCCAGCCTCCCCTTCCTGTCTTTGCTAAGGAGTACAGTATTCCAGTTTACCACCGGAGAGGAGTTTAGAAACCCTGAAGGGACCTCTAAAGGTTTATCTTGGAGTTCCATATCTGGGAGCAACAAGGATTTGTAAGATAGTATCTAGGTCGTGTCATGAATCACATCCTTTCTTAAGTGTAAGGGTTATAAAAAAGTGGAAAACTAATATATTTAACCATACAAATTTTTGCAACAGCTTACCCCCCACTCCTACACACACAACAAAAAGATAATATCAATTGTATTAATACCTTATTGTTTTATGTGCACTAATGTTCACCATCTTTTTGGAGAAGCAGACAAAGATCCTCTCCCAAGAAGAAAGATATCAAAGCCTAGACATGGCATTTTGTCACCTGCTCAAATCCAGAGAACACTTGATAACTATCTCCAGGGACCAGACTTTGAAATGATATCTGACGAAGATGAACCTGTTACTCTAATTTATGCAAGGAACAAATACATTCCTCCTAATGAGATTGGTCTTGGAGCTATGCTACTAGTATCACCAACTACTACTACAGAACGCTCGACGCCTCTATCAGCAATGGCAGTTCCTCCTAATGAGATTGGTCATGAACCTACGCTGCTAGTATCACCAACTACTACTATAGAACACTCGACGCCTCAATCAGCATCGGCAGAAGATACTGTCTCTTGCTCAATGGATGTTTCTAAGTAAAATCCATCCATAAGTGAATTTTTAGATGCATGCATAACATTTAAGCTGGTATGTGAAGCCAGCTCCTATTGTCAAGCTAGTGCAATGTTGGCTAAAAACAATTTGGGCTTACCAACTTTACGGATTTCCCCCACAGACACGCGCAACAGTCTGGGAGTTCGAGACTATCTAGTCTATCTTGTTCTGGATATTCATAGTTTCTTCCGCTTTATGGATGGAATTTTTAGACATGTCTATTCTGCTTTTTGGATGCATTTAATATGTCAAATCCGAAGTTTATAATGCATTCTTGCCTACAAGTTTGTCAGTTTGTGTGGACTACACAGTAGACTAAAATTGTAACATCACAAAGGCCATTTGACATACATATGCTTGGCATTGCAACTGTAATCTTGTGGCTATGCAAAATGAAGCTACTGGAAATAAGGATGGAAAATCAGATGCATGTGATAATGGACTCGCTCCACAGCATATGGATATTACATAAAGGGTATGTCAATAAATTGTTCTAAAAAATGCTGCTGCTATTGAATTTTTTTCTGTATATGGAGATGAACATGTTATTATTGAAGAAATAGGCATATCAGCCTCTGCATAAGGTATGCTCAACCACAAAAAAGTTTAAAAGTAAGTCTACTAAAAAGTCTCTTCGATCTCTTTTTAAGTTACTAGGACAAGTCGATAAGACACTACACCTTCCAATAATAGCTACACTAAAGAGAAGCTAGAGCGCCATTATTAAATAATCCAAGAGCAACGGAGACCGAGAATAATTTAGTACTGAGTTTCATTATGCCCCCAAGTGGCAACATAGGACTCTTCAAAATATAGATTTATACTTTTAAGTCTTGATCCACACTTTTTCCAATTGAAAGAGCATCTCCCTTGGCTTTGTGTTTTCACAACGAGAATTATTTTCAAATGAAAAAATGTCAAAGGGGTTCAAACCCCTCACAAGTGGGCTCCCAAGCACATGGAATAATTTTAGTTATGGGTGACACCAAGACTCAGATATTGAATCTTTGTCCGCTCTAATACATACTAAAGAACTCATCTAAAACTTAAATTGTTAACGCAAGTGCACTTTTATTTATTTAGAGCAACATAATAGCTGGAACTTTTCTAAAATCCTCACACAACAAAATATTAGAAGCACAATAATAAAAGACTGCACATCTTTTAGAACATGAATAGGTTTATACAATCTTATTAGAATAGAAGTGGGTTTATTACAATCCTATTTAAAATAGGAATAGAAATAGTACGTAGTATCCTACTTGGTAAATGATGTTTTATAGTGTCAATAAATAGGGTCTCAATGTAATAATGTAGACATAACAACAATTCAATAATATTCTTTTCAATAATTCTCACATAGTATCAAAGCCTCTACGATCTTGGTAGAAAATCAAAGAGCTTCTGCTGCCAGCGGGTGGCTATTACCCGTATATGCCGCCCGTCTGGCCAATAATTATGTTAACAAAAATGACACCAATGATATATGCATGAACCCCATATTCAGAGAAAGAAAATTCAGTGAGACAAGTTATCATGGTCAATTTCCAATGATTGTGTTGTGTCAACCTCATATCCATTGGTATTTGTGTAGCAACGTGCTATCTTTTTGTTGACTACTTTTTCATATTCATTTGTTTAGCACCGCATCATCATTTCGGTGACTACTTTCTATATCTATTTTGTGCAGCATCGCGTCATCTTTCCGGTTACTAATTTTTCATATTTAATTTGTGTAGCATTGTGCATCTATCCAGATTACTTTTCATATTTAATTTACATAGAACCGTAGGTTTTTCCGAACTACTTTTTATATCTAAGTTGCATAGCACCGTGTCTTTTCGGTGACTCCTCAAATTTGATCAGCGCAATTCTATTTGTCATTTCGATGAATCCTCAAATTGATTTTTGAGGGTTGTGCCATCATTCCAAACCCTACTCATATTATATTTCTCTTTTTCAATAGGGTTGTGCCATCAATATGACCTTCTATTTTCTAGTTGGGTCGTGCTACCATTCCTATCCTACCCATATAATGTTATTTGTTAGATTATAACCACTATTAGCCATCAAATCTAATATACCGGCTTAGCAGCATCTTCCGGCCAACTTTTCAGTGACTTTCTCGTTTAATATCGACTCATATATTGATTCAAGCATGATTCATATACTTTAGACTAGAGTTTGAGCACTTTGTAGCTCACCGTGAGTTTAGTAGCCTTGTATGTCGATTATGTAAGTCACTGTATGGTACTATGGTCTGAAACAGTCTTTGAAAGTTTGGTTTGAAAGTACAACATAGTAAGTTTATCACACTATGTTTTATCGACATTATACATCAAATTCAATATCTCATGAGAAAGATTAAGCACATTGAGATTGACTGTCAATACGCATTAGATCCAAGATTTAATGAGAAGACGCTACACTGAGAATGAATGTCAATTTTGTGAAGTTGAATGATCAACTTGCAATAATCTCACCAAGTTACTCATTGTTCCCCGTATTAATTACATTTGTAACAAGCTAGGTACATGATTAAGGGGGAGTGTTAGAACATGAATAGGTTTATACAATCCCATTAGAATAGGAATAGGTTTATACAATCCAATTTAGAATAGGAATAGGAATAGGAATACAAATAGAAATAGGAATTGTAAAATACAATCCTACTTGATAAAAAAAATTATTCTAGTGTCTATAAATAGGGTTTACGTGTAATGATGTAGACACAACAATTCAATCATGTTCTTTTCAATATTTCTCTCAATTGAGACAACATTCCTCCATGTGATATCAAATTCACTTTGTCCCATTTCATCACATTCAGTCATCATTTTTAGTGCTACATCTTAACGCAATAAAGTCTAGCTTAAATCAACTTATCATCAAAATAGACATGTTACGGTTATAACATTATCATCATAAGAAATCTACCATTGTCTTTTCATCACTACTCATATCTACAAATTAATTACTTCTTGAAGTGTCAAAAGATGTTCTCTTTAGCTTAATATATTTTCTATCCCCTTGATTCCAATATTTTAGTTGTAATGGTAACCATGCTTGTTCAACCTGATAAAGAAACTAGTAATCAGATAACCCCCACAGACAAAAAAGCGCTAACTTTAAATTAGCGCTAGAAAGGAATCGTTAAAAGCATTTCAAAGTTAAGAGAATAAAAGTTAAAAGAATGAGGACAAATCAAAGCACCGGTACCAGCTAATCTATTTTAGTAACCTTACAATTATATCAACAAAGACTACAATCATAAGGAAAGATACAACAATTTATCCGTAACTCCTCCATGTTTTTGTTGGTTCCACTTCATTGCTCTTTTCTTTTTCGTCAAGTAACTGAATCTATGTTTCCTTCCTTTGCATCTGTTGCAAATAACACATCTACTTCTGTCCCTTTTCCTCTTAATCTCTTGGGTAACTTATCCCTCCATCAAAAAAATTGTAATTAAGAGGTTATGTTTCTATCCTTCGAGTATAAACATATTGATACTTGAAACGGCACAACTGAGCCCATCTGGAAGATCAGCACCTAAAGTCCTAAATGAGCAAAATGAATAGTTTCATTTGTACTAACTGACTGAAAACTAAATCAGAATTCTTCTAGTTAAGATAACAGCTGCATTATCATCCTACTTGTGTGGTGTTTCCATTCATCTGAATAAACTGAAACAGAAAATGTGGAATGCACCCAAGTAGTAAAAAACTATGGACTCATCACACAGAGGTAGAGACACACAATTTGATCGGTTGAAAACACAATTCAAGAATCAGTTTATTTATTTCTACGGATACAATACACTTCTTAATTTTAAGAAACTTCTTTTTCCAAACATCTCTTTGGCTTTATCTAAGAATTGGCATGCCACCTCTGTTCTGTATTTGGTATATACAAGAAAATACAAATATACAACTGTTTCCTCATTGACAATCTTCTTTGCAGTCTAGAACTAAAATAGAGAATTTCAAAAGCAAGTCAGGTAATAACGTATGTTAAATCTCTTTTGTTTTTTGTACATCCTTAGATATTTCATAACTACTAGAGGTACCTTATTTAATTACTGCTGACATTAATTGCTCGAGGTCTCCAGCCAGCAACTATATTCTCGAAGAGCTCGCTGTGAAGCAAAAATAGGATATCCTAGAGGTCAATCACGGCTCTCGAAAACCTAAGCTACATCTCTGCTTAAAATTGTTTCGGTTAATAAATCTACTTCTAGAAAGCTCTAAAAAATTGAAATCAAACAAATATCATATATTTGAAAGACGTGTTGCTATATCTACCGGCACCAGCAGACATAGGCACAATTCAATTAAGTATATTTTATAACCGGAGAAATCCCTAAGGTTCCAAACTCAGTGCATCTTGAGCAAAGCTTCTTCAACCCATCTCCCCTCTATCTCCCAACCCCAGCCCACCCAAAAAAGGGCAGTGAATTTTAAAGTACTTCTGAACCTCTTAAATTTATTTGAACGCACCTTAAATTAAATCTTGAAAATGCTTCCTACCAGACTAATAGGTTTATAGTCCTTTATACTCTTCCTTCTTTGGCACAGTAGTAACAAAGGATGCATAAGACTTTACTCATACTCCCCTGAATTCTGCAATGGTCACCAACAGCTCACATTTGACTTTCATCCAACATTGTTGGAAAAAAGCAAAGGAGAATCCATCAGGACTTAGAGCCTTGTCACCAAGACAACTATCCCTCGCCTCTTCTTCTTCTACAGCCCTTTCTAGCCACTCCCTCACCCCCTCGCCTATTAGGTTAAATACTAGCGCCCCCAATATTTTCATCTCCATCTGATATCTTCCTTGAAAGAATGTTCATAAAACCATACAATGGCCTCCTCTACTTCCTCCTCCCCCTCACGCACCTATAAAGACAATAAAGTTTCCCTTCCTCCTCCCCCTCACACACCTATTTTGTTAGAATTCCCCCTTCTGTCAACCACAATGCCCTCAATTTTTGCCTCCAACTACACTCTTCAGAAACCACTAGAGCCTCATGCTCCCCCCCTGCCTACTCCTATCTAACCTTCTCCCTTTATTCGAACACCCTCATACTTTCCACATGCTCAATCTCCCCCTTCTCATTTATTAGTTGTGTCACCTCTTTGCTCCATCTCCTTATCTCCTTTTAACAATTTCAACTTACAGGCAAGTCGAAAACATGGTGTGCCAGTTTTTATTCTTGAAAAACTTCAAACTATATTAAAATAAATAACACATGACTTGAGAAACTACATATGTTGGGATCCAGTTTTAGTAGCCCAATGACTCCAGCAGTATATTTTTTAGTCATTTTATTCTCAACACAGGGAAATTCCCCCATGGAACTAAGAAGAGATGTCTATAGATAATTCATCATAAGCTATATCGTGGCATTCAACAACTTCTTTTCTAAATCCATACTTGTGATCAAGTCGTGTCAGAAAGTGCAATAACAATTATCCTGTTACAATAAATGGACACATAGAAACATATACATTAAGATGCAAATAACCTGTAGGTTAAGATAAAATACCAACTTATTCTATTTGGAAATACTTCAAATATACTCTCCACACAATTTCTTCTCGTTCCCCTGTATAAAAGGTAACGTGGTTAATAGAGCACAAAATCTCAGGTAAGCTTCCTATAGACTTCTCAACATAACTAGAAAGCCACAATTTGAAAGCACTTTCAAATAATTTTAGGAATGCTAGTTATTTTCTACACCTTTAGGATTTATCCTACCCTAATCATCTACAACTCTATAGAGTTCCGTTGTTCTTTCGATGGTTTTAGCTAGTACAATTATCTTATAATAGTAGAAAAGACAGAAACTTTAACTGCTTTGATGTACATTACTCGTGCTGAGGATCTTATGGAAAGAGCCTCTTACGTCTACGAGGTAGGGGTCTGTGAACACTCTATCCCAGACCACACATAAGGGACTAACATTGTGTTTGTTTTTGTTGTTAGCAAAGGATATGAACACCTCTCATGGAATGTCGGAACACCAGCTAGAGGTTCCTGCATTCAAATACAAGACCAGTGCTCCAAAACAATTCAGTTTCTGATAATTCATATTCGCCACTGGTTTTGATTTTGCAAAATCTAGGTTCCACAGTTTTTTGGTTACCAAAAAATGTAATACCTGATCCCTGTTTGACAAAATAACCAAAAAATTGAACCGTGTGGTAGAAGGGAATATTCCCACCTCGAACCCTGAGTGAATTCCCACCTCAAACTTCAACATTGTTCCCACCTTGGAATGATGATGACTACTGTCCTTTGTACACCAGAAGCATTTTCTTCATCCATGAAAAAGAGAACTTTATAAATAAATTTTAGTCTTGTTATATTTCCAGTGTTTTACTTGGATTAGAGGAAAACATGGACTTTGTGCTGTATTATTTCACCAAAAGGATACCCGTACTTGCAATCTTTGCATATGATATGTGTTTCTCTTAAACTTTTGGTCCATCAACCAAAGCATGCCACAAACTACTAAAAAAGTCTCACATAAAACCCAACTTCTCACCTTTGGTATATCACTTGTAGGTTTGTATTTCGGTGCAACATATGCTTACTTAGAGATGAATGTCGAATTATCGATGAATATTTTTGTCTGATCATAGCAGGGTTGTTAGAGACCTGCAACCAACAACAGTAGAAATTTTCATAATAGCCTACAACTTCTGTTTTCACGTTAAACATAAACAGTATGAGTTTAACAATAAAAGTGCAACTACAAAAACATAATCATGTCTGATACTTTGGAGAGTTTGTTTGGAACTTGGACAACTATATTGATGTTTACATTTTATTGAAGAAATACTGAAATTTATTAGATAAACCTACTTGATGCGGTAAAATCAAATAAACATAAAGACAAAGGCCAGAAACTTGACGCAGTTACATCTACCTTGATGACATCAATAATTACAACATAACAAGGTAAAGAATAAATCTGTCTTTCAAGGTGCATAACATTTATAGCAATAGTAATGAGGCATTCCAAAACATCATGTAACTTCCAGTGAGTATTATACTTGGTTTAAGACCAATGAACACTTCCAGGAGCAACATTAATTATGCTTAGTTGTTCAGAAATGTGAACTTACAGGTAAATTAGAAATTCCATACTGGATGAATGCTGCCAAATTCGGATGCTCTACCGAGATTGGGACTGAGGGTTGTGTTTCAGCAGGAGGCGTAATTGGTGATGGATTCACTTCCATGATTCTAGGAAAAGCAGGAGGCATGATTGGTGATGGATTCACTTCCATGATTCTCGGAAAGTAAGACCTGCAAATATGTTAAGGTATAGCTGGTGCATGAGAAAGTAAAAATAAAGGATCACAGAGGCAAGAAAAAGAAGAGACAGACCCCTCTTGGGCACGATTTCTTGCAAGTAATGTTCAGCATCCAGAGCTGCCGTGCAGCCTACAAAAGCATGCCCCAAAAGAAAGAACAAAAAGAACGTTCAGCCATATGTTATCTCAAGAGAAAAGAAGAGTCAAAACACAGTTTGTTGCACTCGAAGACCAAAGTGATAAACAAAGCAAAAGCACATGGATATAATAATCACAAATACCAAAGTCACGTGCGTCAAAGATGCTAAGGTTACCTATACGAGTATACCAAGGATGCTGATACATATAGCAAGAAAATGTTTTAAGAGAATAAGGCCAGAGACACTTAAAAAAATAATAATCTAGGCACCAACGACAAAGGTACCAACATTACAAAGCACACCCAACAGAGATCAAACTATCTCACAAGGTTCTCACTTCTCCATATGTCCACTTCATCCAACAGGCATCATATGTCTTTCACAAGTACATAAGCATAATGTACGATGCAATGCTGAATGGAAAAGGCAAATAAATCATTTGTTCAAGAACGTAAACCTAAACTTGGTAGGATCCTTGAGACACATTCCTGTAAATTAGTAACCAGAAGAAGAATAAAACGATCAGGTTAGAAAGGGACTGTGGAGTACTACCTTAGGTAGCGGAAATAAAAAATGTCAGGAAAGTCTAGAAGTCAAAATTAGGAATTTTATAACTCATGCAGTAGTAAAACAATAAATGGTTAAGTTTAATACTCACTGTAGGATTTGATACTTGGCTAATCACCGCCTTGTCCAATTAAAAGTATTTTAACTAGCAGCAAGTGGAGTACTTGAAACATAATGTCGATTGTGGATGGCCTCCTATAGTTAAAACAGGAGAGGGAGAAAAGTTCTTTTGACAAAACAGGAGTGGCCTGATAGTTTTGGTAACCAAGTATACTAGGAAGGTGACACTGAACATGGATCATGGAGAAAGGAGAAACATCTGAGGCACTAGATTCAACTCTACTTCAAGTGCACAAGAGTTTATCAATGATGTATTGGGGGGAATATATGGAAAATGAACTGTTATGACTTCGGAAATGGGTAGATGCAGTTTCTGTAGAATTTTTCATTTTATTATGTCAAGCCCTGTTATTTCCACTGCAAATGTATTTAAAATGAGGATAAAAAGGTTGATCAACAGTTGATTGGTTAAATACTAATGATATGAAAGGCCTAGTTTTGTCGATGACACTCCCTGTGCATTGGAAACACTAAATGAAGACTAACCTTTTGACCTGCAAATTCAGCCACAATGAAGTATATAAGTGTTAATTGAATGCAAGGTAGATTTCTTTGATATCTACAGATAAGAAAACAAGTTACGGACACCTTTATTACCTAACTGTAGTCCTCAAACCTCAACTCCTCCTGGCTTTTTCTTGATAAGTCTGCATTCCACTAACGGATTGAACTTGTCCACCTCCGGTCTTGTGCAATTATCACTAGAGTTGCAATAAATAATGTTTTTCTTCTACCTTTCAGACTAATACTAAATGCGGACTTCCCAAAACCAGAGCTCTTGAGCAGATGGTGTTGTACTTTCTTTTCCTAGTTTGCAAATTTGATCAAGATTGAACACTTAAGATATCTAAAAATATGAAGTAGGAACAAATAGTACTTAGTATTAGTATTTAATAAAAGCTCAACAATGATTTCAGATGAATGTAGAACATATAGATTACAGAAGAGAACAAATTAAGAATACCTTTATCACCTAACTGGTAGTCCTAAAACCTCAACTCCTCCTGGCTTTATCTTTACATGTCTGCATTATATTCCACAAATGGATTGAATTTTTCCATCACAGGGTTGCAATATATGATGTTACTCTACTTCCTTTCTGATTAATTTCAAATGCTGACTTTCCAAAATCAGAGCTCTTGAGAGTTGAGAAAAGGTGTTGTACTTTCTTTTCCTTGTTCGCATATTTGATCAAGATTGAACACATCAAGGTATATGAAGTAGGAATAAACAGTACCTAGTGGTATTTAGTAAAAGCTCTCCTTTCATGAAATTGGCAGTATTAAGTGTATCATCTATAAATGTCAACCCTCACGTGGACCAAAGGCAAGAAAGAATGCCGTAATCAATCAATTGACAAAGAAATCATTCGGAATAACATATTCAAAAAAGTGTGTGTAGGTCATTCCCTATTTCCCATGCAATACCCTATGTGGTCTTTCTTCTGAGACATAGTAATGTACCAAAATCAAGCTATAAACAAAATTAAGTTTCAATTAAGTTTTGAAGAATAGGCAAGAAAGTTGAAAAAGGTGTTGTTAGAGTTTATGAAAACAAAGTCTTGTTAACTAACCAATACATCAAAAAGAAAAGGAAAAAGAAAGAGAGCGACATTCCTAAATGCAGTTTTCTGAATTCAAGAATGCAGAAAAAGTGCAGAAATTGAAAAGTGTGTTCTCAAGAATAATGTATAAGGAGATTGAACCGACCACATAAACTATCAAGAAACCAGAACCCAACATGTAAGTAATCAAAAGAAAATTTACAAAAACTCATAAACACGGTACACAATGCATCAAAAAGCCCTAAAGAATGAAATTTTACTCACTTGTAGCCGTTGATACCGACGACAGACAAAACGAAGAAGAACAAGAAGAAGAGACCCTTTGATTGTCAATGTTTTGATAGGTGGTATATATATATATATAGCGTCGCTCCATATTTAAGCTTTCCAGCTTACGGTTTAAGCTACGTATTAATTAAAAAACACGTTTTTTTTTCCTCAATTATATACCATTGTTCAGACTTATTATTTTTATTTTATTTTAATTTATACGACATAAATAAAATTAGGAGAGTTAACTAAATTTTTAAATATTTTTTATTGTTAATTATTTATATAGTAATATTTTCAAAATACTTTTCTAGTAATATATGTGGTACCTCAATTTTTAAATATACTTATCTAACTATTTTAAGTTGTTAATTATAATAATTTATGGTATTCTTAGTTGATATAATTCAAATAATATATTATTACTATGCCTCTCTTAAATTTATGTGACATAAGTGAAATTTCGAATGATAATTAATTTTTAATATATTTTTTTAATATTTTACGTCATTAATTATTGTGATTTATAGTAATTTCGACGTAATATTTAAATAATATATATTACTTTTTTAATCTCAATTTATTTCACGTAGGCGAAATTTTGAGAGTTCACTAATTTTTTTTAAAATAATTTCTAAAGGTATACCTATAGTCATTCTTCTCTTTGAAAAATAAAATATTGCTCAATGAAGATGACTCGTAATTTCTTTCGAATACTATTTTAATACACGATATACTAAGATGGACAAAGAACTACTACATACAAATTAGAGAAAATTTGAGAAGGGCAATTGGTCAGTTGACCTGCTGACCGTAAGTGTGGTGCTCGCTATGATGCAATTTAAGCTTTCCAGCTTACGGTTTCAGCTATTAATAAAAAAAGGGCAACTTTTACATATAGCAAACAAAAAATTTATATTTATATGCTATAGCAAAGTTTACATAATTACGCTCCATAGCAAACATAAAACTGTATAATTCGTTATACATATACAACTGTATAATTTGCTGGCCTAAATTGTATAATTCGCTGGCCTATTTCGCTGCAATTGTATAATTCGCTATCCTATTTCACTGCAACTGTATAATTCACTGCCTATTTCGCTGCGATATTTTTATAAAATTTGTTTTGCATACAATTAAATCGAATTAAAATGTATGTATATTGCATAATTATAAGTGTATAGCAAGAAGATATATGTTTTTCTGTCGCTTTATACAAAAACAGAAACACAATATATACACTCTGTTGTATAAAGCTAGAGAAAATTGTATTTCACTTCACTGCAATTGTATAATTCGTTGACCTTTTTCTCTACAATATTTGTCTAAAATTTGCATTTGTCTACAATTGAATTGAAGTAAAATGTTTGTAAATTGTATAATTAAGTGTATAACACAAAGATATATGTTTTTGCATTTATATATACAATTTTTTCTCGTTTTATACAAACAGAACAGAGATTATACACTTCTGTGTATAAAGCGAGAGAGGCGAGAATGGGAGAGTGGCGAGCGAGACTTTAAGGAGAGAGGCACCTGGCAAATTCTGGCCAACGTCTGCTATTTCACCAATTAAATCAAACCATCGCTACTCCATTTATTTTAGTTTATTAGTTTGCTATTATATACAATTTTCCATAAAAACACGTTTTTTTCATAAATTATATTACTTAATAATAAACTGGATACAGAAGTCCAGGCATATTGTTTTTTTAATTTTAATTTATACGATACAAATAAGATTAGAAGAGTTAAACAAAAAATCTAAATATTTTTTATTATTAATTATTGATATAATATTTTTCAAAGTACTTTTCTAGTAATATATGTGGCACATGTGATATTTAGATAATTCATCAATTTTTAAATATATTTGTTTAAATATTTTAAGTTGTTAATTATTGTGATTTATGGTATTCTTAGTTAATATAATTTTCAAATAATATATATTACTACACCTCTCTTAAATTTATGTGACATAGGTGAAACTTCAAAAGATAATCAATTTTTTAAATATTTTAAGTCGTTAACTATTGTGATTTATAATAATTTTTGACACAATTAAGTAATATATGCTACTCCCTCAATCTCAATTTATTTCGCATAGACGAAATTTTGAAAGTAAACTAAATTTTTATAAGTAATTTTTAAAGTTCTACCTATGATCATTATTCTCTTTAAAAATAAGATATTTCTCAAAGAAGGTGACTCACAGTCCTTTTCGAGTATTATCATAATATATAAATTGTATTTGTTTAACACAACATACTAAGAAAAAATAAACAAAGATCTAGTACATGCAAAATAGAGAATTTTTGTGGGAAAGGACAAAATGGTCAATTGACCAACTGAGAGTAAGCCCCTGAGATTCACTCTTTATTTTTTTATTTTTATATATATATAATATATATATATATATTATATATATATATTATATATATATATATATATATTAATTCAAATTATTTCATTTTGTTATAAGGTGAAAATGTTTTGATATGTCAATATTTTGAAATGGTGGTGTATATATACAAAGAAAGCAAAGAGAAAGAACCATTTAATTTGTCAATGTTTTAGAATGGTGGTATATATATATATATAGAAGAAAGAAGAAGAAGAAAAATTGCATAATCTTTTTTAATCATGTTTTTGCTGCTATCTAAGCTAATATCCTTTCGATTTATTGTTCAAGTTAATATTCTTCTCTTATATGATTTATTTTCACCCATCTTTTCGTTTTTCTGAAATTAGGTTACATCAAATAGTTTTTTATTCAAAATGTATTTTTTCACTGCAAAATTCCAAAGCCTAATTTCTAAAATAGTAATCATTTAATAAAACTAAAATAATAATAATAGTAATTTTTCTTTTCATTTGGTTAAATTTTTAAAATCATTGGGGAAAAAAAGCTTATTATGTTTCACCAATAGATTTAAAAAGCATTTTAAAGTAATAATTAGTGTTCGATCAATTTTTTAGAAAGTGTTTTCACTGTTTGTTAAAACTATTTTTCAAAAAGCATTTTAGAAAAAAGCTTAATTATTTTAAGTTTTGAAAAAACAATTTTTACCACTTTTTTTTTCCCAAAAAGTTTGATTCTAACACCTCACTTTTAAAAAATAAATATATTTTACTTCCCAAAAAATTGATTAAATAGACTATTAACATTAATATTAACCATTTAGATTCTAATTATAAAATGTATTTATTTTTTATAATTTTGCAACAACTTAATGAGATTGAACAAAATTCGAATAAGCATGGTCATAATTTTCGTATATTTTATCAATATTTCTCTATTTTCATTGATGTAGTTATTGTTCATTGCCGTCTTTCATTATTATCAACTATAATTTCTGAATATCTACAAATCACTGTTTCATCGAAAAATTATTTTCGAAAAGGAGTTGGTTTTATTTTTTGACTTTAGGAGTCGCCACTTAATTTTTAAGAAAAATCAAGAAAAAACTAATTCCACCAAGCAACTTAAATAGAAAAATTGTTTTGAAAATATTTTAAGGGTTCGGGGATTCTTATTAGTGTCTTAAGAAGATGTTTAAGGCACCTAAGACGCTCCGTTAACTTACGGTTTTCCAACGACTAACTGATTTGACTATTTTTGTTTTAACTTTGCAATTTTAAAATTGAATTCATTTGAACACATTTACAAATATTGAAATAATTATTTTATCCATTTTTATTTTTTAGGGTCAAAGCACTTTAAACTCAAACGAACATAAAAAATTGAATTTTGAACATATTAGAGTTTTAAACAAACTTACGGATTGAAATAATTATCGATTTAAAATTCCATTAAAGTTAAATCTTCTAAGCGACTTTCAAATTCGAACATCTAATCACTTTGAAGTTTCAAATTTTAGTTTGGAATTTTGACAAAATAGAAGGCGTTCGATGGGGTTTGGCGTCTTCCAATCTTAAGCTAACGGCATTCAAATGAACAGATAAACGAATAATAAAAGAGAGGGAGAGGGAGAGAGAGATTTTGGATCCAAACTCGGGTTCTGTTCGCCTTGACCGAGTTTTGGACCCACCTGCTCTGGGTATTTGACCCATTTTTTTTTAATACCTGTCCTAATCTAGACATACAAGATACCGTACGAGAAAATAAAAAAAAACAAGGGCTTATGCCCATTACAAATAAAATACAAACATAAAATAAAGAAATTTATAATCCATTTCTTCAAGTTCTTCAATCTTCGGCATCTCTTCGTCGGTTTCAAGGCTTGACTCGATGAAAGAAATTTGTAAGTCTTTACGACTCTTCCCGAAATGCAAGGAGGGGAAGGAGAGTTCACAATGAACTCGAACAAATTTACATGCCACAAAGCAGATAAAAAAAATTAGTATATGATCCAATTAACATAAATAGAAAAAAAAAAAAAATTAAAGTGAATATAGAATTTACTAATAAATCGAATAATCTTAACACATAGACCTTGATGCATGTTTGAACCGAGATGTTGACAGATAATTCGCATGTAAGTCACGAATACTTATCATACTATAGTCTAAACAAAGCTAGCGGTAATACGGGTATGGTGGAACACAAGAAAGAACTATTACAGAGTACGAAGGCAGCGACGACTAGAACAAAACACTGTTTGATCTTATTACCACAAGCTCGAGCCAAGGCAGCAAACGTAATCTCTTATTTTCAGCAAATAAACCATGAATATTCAAGCCAACAGACAGCCAAAGAATGCATACTTCTTAAAACAACAAGAAACATTTGTTTTGAAAACGGAAGAAGAGATGAGGACAACATTTTACAAAGGGGGAGGGGTCAGAGAATGTGATACCACATATTTATCGAGCTACTGATCATTAGAACAGAAGTAGAGCAAGGTCGATGCGACAAGATGACTACATCTATGACATGACAAACTTAGAAGGGGCAAGAAACAACATGAAGTAAGTAAACTCAGCGAGACACAACCGATTTCAAAACTAACAGCGACAAACCACAAATTTAAACAATTTTTGCGATACATCAAGTCATTCAGCAGCTAGGACCAACCCACACACTAACTTACAAACAGCAAATACAACTAAGAGTCGAAGGTCAACACGAATGTTACCTTTTTCGGAGCAGCGACTGAGACGACGAGCAACGACAAGCGACGACTCTACAGCGAACTTAGTATCACCGGAACGAGAGTACGATGTCGGAATTGAGATGGAAGCTGAATTCTGTTTTGAATCCCTTTGGCTAACAGTTCCAAAAAAAAAACGAAGAGAGAGGCGGACTTGCGGTTTCGAGACTCTTCGAAAGAGAAAAGCTGATAACCCTCTTTCGTGGTTTCGCTCACTCTTCTCTTGTGCTCCCACTGATTGCCCCCCTTCATTTCTAATCCAAAATGGGGTTTTTATAGAAAGAGACACTAGATTTTTCGAGGAGAAGCGGGCAAAAACCCATTCAAAATTCAAAAGTCGACCTCATAATTTGGTCAAACTCCTTTTCGACCGAAAGAGGAAAAGGGAAATTTGGTTGTCGGGGGGTTTTCGCGTGGGGTAGGGAGAGAGCGTGAGGGAGACAAGGATGGGTCTGCTTTTCCGAGATTCGCGGCTGCTTTTTCTTTTTCGCTGGAATGTCGCGACAAAAGGGGGTGTGGGAGACGAGGGAGAGAGAATGAGCGCGTGAGGGAGAGAAGCGAAGAGCGTGGGAGAGAAGAAGGGAAGGGAGATGCGAGAAGAGAAACGAGGAGGGAGAGACGAGTGGTGAGACGAAGGAGGGAGCAGTCGCGTGAAGTGAGTTTTTCTGGGTTTCTCGGAATTGTTTTTGCTGGTTGATATCGCGTGGGGGAGGTTTTGGAGAGAGACGCGGCGTGAGACGAGAGAGGGGTCGCGTGAGGGAGACGCGGGTGAGACGAGAGAGTGTGGGGGAGACGCGACTGCTGGGTTGTCGCGTCTGCGTTTTCTGGTGGGGGCTCTGTTTTTTTCCGGTGGGGCGTGGGAGAGATGTGACGACGGAGAAGAGAGTGAGAGTTCGCGGAGGAGAGACTGTGGGAGAGAGACGCGTGGGGAGAGACGCGAGTTTCCGTTTATGGGAGCTGTTCGTTTCCTGGGTTTCTTTGTGGGTTTCATGTTTGGGTGTGAGAGGGGAAGAAGACAAGGGGAGCCGGGTTGGGTCGGGTAGGATGGGTATTGGGTCGGGTAGGATGGGTTGTTGGATTGGAATTAGTTTGGTATGGGCTGGGATTAAAAAGACATTGGTTTGGGCCGATTTTATAAAAGAAGTGGGCTGGGATATTGGGAATAATGTGGCTGCTGAGATTGGGTTGAGGGATTAATTTAGTTGGGTTGGTTTCAAATATACACAAGATACCGGCTGTATACGTATATATGTAAACCAACGTGGGTCAAAAATTGGGTGTCAACAATCACCATCACCATCATATTAAATTCTCACTATCATTAACAATCGTCAATCATAACCATCTATATTAATTATCACTATCTACTATCACGATCAACAACAATTAATTAATATTGTCATCCATCATTGCTACTAGACCACTCAATATCACCACCGTCTCCAACATAATCCCAATCGACCCTTCCACCATCATTGCTTAGACCATCGCCTTTAATTGATCATATAATATTTCATGGTTTCTTAATATAATATAAAATAATCTAATTTTTATTCTAATTTTATGTTTATTAATTCTAAAGAAAGGAAATTTTTATATATTCACATGTTGAAAATAATTTATCTTAATTGTTTAGCATTAGAATTTTAGTACGATATCTTCATATTTAGTTGTGTATTAATTAAATATTTTTTTATCATAATGAAAACAATTAAGATTTAAGGCACTGAAAGGAATACAAGGATTAATTGAGATGCAAATAATAAATAAGAATAATCAAATCGTCCTTCTAAATAATATTTTTTAAAAGAAATGCAAAAGAAAAAATTGACAATTAAATGAAACTATTTTATTTAGCATTCATAAATGCTTTCCTCAAGTCTATTTTAAGTTTTTTTTAAAAAAAAAAAAATCGTCCAGATTCCTTTTATTCTATTCTAAAAAAATTGACCCCCCCTCATACACTTGGAAATTATCTAATTTAGCATTCATAAATTGAATCTTGTCCATTTTAGGTATTTTCTAAAAGCTTTGACAAAATTCTCATTAAAAAAGTCAATTATTAACACTAATAAAATATTTTTTTACTAAACATTTGTTCAATATTTACTAGACAAAGATGATTTTGGAAAAAAAGTTATATTAATAAATTTATAGAATTTTTAAATTCCACAACCATATTTGGACAACATTAAAATGTTACATTAATATCATGCAAATCTGAATTAGAGAAGCAAATACATTTCTGGACAATTGAAATTCAACCATTGTCAAAGCAATAACCATTCTTGAACAAAGCAAGTATATATATATTGTCCTAATGAGATCACTCAACATAATCACACATGGGTGAACAAGTTACTCGGTATTTGTACTGACGGCAAGGATGCCCTGCTTGTCTTGCTTTAGTGACCAATACTCAATGTACTTCATGTTTCCTTTAGGAATCAATATGCCATCATGCATTGATCATTAATTTTCTCATGTAAAATGATTTTATCGTGACATAAAAACTAAATACTTCTCCGTACTAAAATGATTTCAAGGCTCTACCCCATAACATATTAGTGGTGGCGGCGGCAAATGAGTTGAAAATGGGTCAAACAAAACCGAAACATAACCCATCTCGCTCATATTTCATACACTGGGGGTATGATCACCTTGTTTTTCAGATTGACCATTACATTTCTGAGAACCCAGAGGCTAATAATGCACTACTTTGAACAAGTTTGACATATGAACTGAACATCACAACTCACAAGTGCAATTAATAATGTTTCCACTAGATTAAGCTGATTGAATCAAGATTGATTTTCACAAGAGATGGGAAATGTGAAAAACAACCAACATCAGCTTAAAGCAACATACTGAGACATCATTGACTGTTAGAACTTATACATCTATGTACTCGGGCAAAGGACTATACTGTACCTACTTCACATTTGAGTAAACCAGCAAGCAAGGAAATACCATTATTACTAGTATCAATTTGTCAAACACAATCTTATCTAGTATATTCAAACATTTCAAAGTCATGTCGGATAGGAAGTTAAAAGAAGCGATCTGGCAAGGAGACACCTGATATGTCACAGAGCTGGAAGATTAAGAAAAATAAAGATGAGCCAAGCATATGCTTCCTAAAATGATCATGTTTAGGTAGGATTTACCCAATAACATACTTATGGAAACAAGAGCAAACTCATAGCTGCTGATAAGAAACAGCCACCGAGATTCTTTGATATAATGCTTCATAGTTTTTAGACTAAACGCTAGCTCTGCAAAATCATTAAGAACTACAAAAATAAAGTCTATTAGGCATCATAGTTACACATTTCCTCATAGCAGTAGTGAAGTTTATAACCAAATTCAATATCCAATTATGCAAGAGTATCAAAACGAAAAAAAAAAAAAAAAAAAAAAAAAAACTTAAGCCTCTTGCAACTAGAAGTATACAAGAAGAATATGCACACACCTAAAATCAGCATTAAGATAGCTGCCAAATAACAAGTGAAAAGAAAATTAGTCGCCAAAAACTTCCCAATTGAACCCTTCGGGTGGCCGAAAAGCGAAAGCACGGGTTTTGCCTTCTGGGTCGAACTCGTTGCACCAGGCTTGCCTAGTGCGGATTACCTCTCCTATGTGGTTTGCGAGCTATTGCATAGGAGCGGAGATTTGACACTGTGCGCACCCAAAGGGTAACGACTGCGGGTTTCCCTTGTCATCAAAAAAAAATTGACCATAAAAGTGCCAAGAAAAAGCATGAGAACATTCATGATTTGGAAGCTAACTAAGGTGTGTTCAAACAGTCAATTGGGAGGCTTTTTTTTTTTTTATGATTAGGAAAACCCAAAGACGCTACCCATTGAGTGCGCACGGGGTAAAATCTCCGCTCCTA
This sequence comes from Solanum peruvianum, assembly GCA_027705065.1. NCBI lineage: Eukaryota > Viridiplantae > Streptophyta > Magnoliopsida > Solanales > Solanaceae > Solanum > Solanum peruvianum. The sequence goes on along the minus strand of JAKWJD010000963.1, from coordinate 2,429 downwards.
TGCAATAGCTCGCAACCACATAGGAGAGGTAGGCCGCACTAGGAAAGACTAGTGCGACGAGCTCTAACCAGAAGGCAACCCCTTGCTTTCGGTGGCAAGGGGCTTTGAACTTGAGACCTCCAACATTAAAGTCCCAAGCTCAAACCATTGGGCCACCCCGAAGGGTTCAATTGGGAAGTTTTTGGCAACTAATTTTCTTTTCACTTGACCATTTGGCAGCTATCTTATATGCTCTTTCTTAGATACTTCAATTATCATATTGAAAATATTTAACGCTCCCTTGCCTTAAGATTCGTTCCTTAACAACCCTTGACCACTAGACTAAAGGCCTAAAATTATGAAGGTTCACCAAATCCAGCAGTCACCCCCAAATCCCCACCCCCATTTTTTAAAATAAGACTTCTCCCATTGGAGTTCTTTTGTCAATAATTAAGAAATTACAGTAATTAAAATTGATGAGCTGTCACAAAAGGGAAAACAGAATAGATCAAAGTTAGCCCTCTATCATGAATAATCTTATTTCCATAAATAAATGACTAGCTGTAGTCGACTGATTTCTTATTTGTCTTTATATTTTATCCGTCGCCTCAGTCAGACATTTTTAGGTTTTGAAAGCTAATCCAACTCTAAAGTTAGCTGCAGTACATTCAACCTGACCTAAACTGGAAACATTCAGAACAAGATTTTATGGGTAAACAAGGGCCATGTCGCCATTGTGGCATCAAGCGTAAGTTCTATTAAACACCTATATTCCACCTTTTATGTTTATCAATAATCTCGTTCTTTACAGGGTAATTGATTCATTGATGCTTAGAATTTATGTGCCTGATGTTAAGAAAAAAAACATTGAAGACTCACATGCCTGAAACAGTAAATAACCAAATTTCTCTTAATCTAACAGGAACTGAGGTCATCTTGGATAAATTGTAGATTTGGTCCCCAATCCCTGGCATAGATGCACATCTTAGACCCTGCCGTCTTCCGCTTCATATTTGGCACCAATGACCCTGCTCCACAACAACTGTCGGTCATTAGCATATCTCCATAACCCCCATTCTTCTTAGCCGCAGATTTCTATTTTACCATGTGGGTACCCTTTCTTTTCTTTGTTTCCCAGCAACAAAACCTCTCTCCTAATGTTGTCCAACCTTTTGATAACCCCTGGTGGGATGGGAAATAAAGGCATCATACAAGTTGGTAAAGAAAGCATCAAGGACTGAATTAGTGAGAGTCAGTCTTCCTCTAAGGTGAGTTATCGAGTTTTCCACCTGGCTAGCTTTTTTTCACATTCTTTATCACTCTATCCCATATTTCTATAGATTTAGATTTAGCCTCCAGAGGTAGTCAGTAAATTGTTGGCAGACTGCCAAGTGCCAAATTCTCCATCATGTATAGCAGCTACCTAGTTCATGTTGGTGACTTCATTTATACAATACATTAGGATCTTCCTCTAAAATCGATGTTGCTTGGACTTTCTGAAATTGTTGCCGCACCTGTGTCGAATTCAACAAAATGCACTACTTTTCGAGTATCTGACATGCACCTCTTGAAATTTTGAAAAATCTGAGCAACATAGACTAATACCTATTCCATTTTTAATCCTCAAACTTCCTGAGTACCTTAACTTGAACCCTCCTATATCCCTAGCCTTAGTTCCTACCTATTAGGTATCCTAAACACAAGGTATATTGATCCTCCTTCTCTTTATTATAATCACCAACTCTATTGACATCCTCGACAATATCCCTGTGTTCCAAGACAACTCACAACTGAGGAGTCCCTGTGTTCCAAGACAACTCACAACTGAGGAGTTCCCTTGGTACCTTACCACACCTGACCTCGCCCCAAATCATTGACATGTCTTTTAACTACCATCAAACCTTTTGAAGCCACTTTCCAGTTATAGAATAACCAAGTGTATAATCAAGCAGGGCAACCCGTAACGTCAAAAACCCTAATCAAAAGTGGCAGTCACACAATACAATGAAGAACATTAAAAAAAGCGACAGCAAAGATACCAGTTCAAAGTAGGAACCAAGAAAAATTATAGTGATATTCACAAGGGCACAATAATAAATTCACAAACACAATATCGATTTAAGGAAATCAGTTTAACAATCAAGCAATAATAAGGGTCTGAACAATCTCTCAAGGAAAAATCAGGTCTAGATAAGACAGGAAAATAGATAAAAGGTGTGGTGGATCATCATACCTAGGAGTTGATGTGGATAAAAAATACAATGTATATACTCCTTTGGTCTGTCGGTCGTCAGTCATCAGGATGGGGTAACTGATTCTTGTTGACGGGTGGTGGCAGTGCAACAAAAAAAACACAGAAAGGGAGAAAGAAAGAGGGCATGGAGATTCCGTACCTGGTCGCCGGTGGTGGTGAGAGGTCAGGACAACAGCTTGCAGTGCAGGAGAGTAGT
>JAKWJD010000962.1:0-49857 GCA_027705065.1 Solanum peruvianum | reverse complement strand
GAACATGAGATAATAACCCCGTAGACATCATTTTATTGGCTTAAGATTCGAAATCGCGCAATTAGGACGACTTGATGAAATGACGAATTTATAACATGTTGTAACTTAATACTAAATATATTGATAAATAGTCAATGCAGAGAGTCTGACATATTTGTGGGAGCTACTAATAATAGATAATAAAACCACACGAGCTAAATGTGGAGTCCGATGTATACGTCCCATCGATTGGACCCAATATACCTTGCCAAACGTATAAAGGCATGTTGGCATGATCACTAAAATTATTGAACACATGGGGGACTTAAAACCTACTTAGGTAGTAGTTCTTGGACTATTTGGGTACGCTGAACCCTAGTATAATTCAGTATTATGCTACTACCTTGGTTTTTTTAAATATAATGATAATGTCTGAGTTTTTTTAAATACTGGTTAGCTCAAAACATAACATGCAAGCTAAGAATGCAAAAATTAATCTGCTAATTATGCATTTATAACTGACGCATGTATATTTGATGTGTATAAAATATCTGAGCGAACATATATAATTTAAGAACTAAAGAAACACATAGCTAGGATTCTGAAATTCATGCGATTATCTGAGTAATCACATGATAACATCATTTAGAACATTAAACTAATAAATTGATAAAATTCTGTTGAAGTTCTAAAAAACCCAAGATCTAATCATGAAATTGGAATCAAGAAATCTGACTAAAAACTAGGGACAAAATGGGTAAAAGGAACCCACTAGTGATATCCCACATACATGGCAATGAAATCCACGGAAAAATACTTAGATTTTGGCGATTGAACTACTGAAACTTGTGGCATATTTGAATTAGGGTTCTTGAGCTTTTTCTCCTCTCTTACTTCTAATTTTCAAAGTTTTAATTTAATGATTTTACTTTGATATGTTTTAATTATGTGTCTAGGCTTAAACAGACTAATATATGATGATTTACAGTAAAAACAACATAACATAGGGTTTAAACGAAGTGGGAAAGGTCCAAAAGACCCCTGGAAAGTTTCTTTGGGACCAAACGATGGCCAAGACTGACGGTCTGTCGTCTAATCGACGCCCCGTTGTTGGGTCCATCGACTGGGCCTGTTCGACAGGCCTATACTAAAATGGATATAACTTTTTATTCATACGTCTGATTTTAGGAAATTTGGTGGAAATTGAAGGCTAATTAAATTATCTATCTGTGGGTAGGTCATGGGACACCTAATTCTATTTCTTCGAAGAGTAATGACCATTTGAAGTTTACCCAACAATATTTTTCCTTAATAGTCTGCAAATTTTCCACCTATGGACCATGCTAGTCATTCGTAGCTCTTGTAAGAGAGTGGGTTTATGGGGTCTCGGTCGACGGTCACGAACCACGGACAGTCGTCTGCTCTACGGACTATAAGTCCGCCCGTCGTCCAAGATTTAACCAATTTTTTGGGCTGAATGTTTTGGGAGTTTATGAGCCATCGATGGTTTTGCGGGACGGACAGTTGTCTGACCTACGAAACATCGATGCCACCATTGGTTGCACCTGCAAATCTTTTCTGTAAAGCTGGTTTTTGGTCTGTTTTGGCTACGTGGTGTTACATTGACATTCACGTTGACGTTTAAGCTAAGTTTACAATGATGTAAAGTTGACGATTCGGATTACATTTACATTTATGTTCACGTCAAAATTAATGATTATGTTCACGTTTATGTTGATGTTGATCTTTATGCCGATGTTTACATTAATGTTAAACCTGATGTTTACGTTTATATTGACGTTTACATTTATGTTGACGTTCACATTGACATTCAAGTTAACATTCATGCTGACATTTATGTTGACATTGACATTGACTTTCACGTTGACATTGACGTTCAAGTTTATGTTTACGTTGACATTCACAGTCAGTTAATTTTAATGTTCACATTGACGTGAATTTTAACGTTCAGATTGACATTTACCCTTTCATTCACATTGATGTTTTCATTGAAGTTCACATTGACATTGATATTGACTTGGACATTGACATTGAATTAACGTTTACTTTGACATTAACGTTCACGTTCATATTTACATTGAAATTCATATAGATATTGAAGTCCACGTTCATGTTGACGTTAACATTGACTTTTACATTGACGTTTACATTTATGTTCAAGTTCATGTTGTGGTTTAAGTTGACATTTACGTTATGTTGATATTGACATTTATGTTTACGTTGACACATATGTAGACATTGACATTGATGTTTAAGTGTACGTTGATGTTCACATTGAAATTCACATTACGTTTACATTGACGTTCACATTCCAGTTGACGTGTACATTAATGTTGATATTGACGTGCACATTGACGTCCCATTGACGTTGAAGTTTACATTGATATTAACATTTAAGATAATGTTTACATTAATATCAAGCTGACATTTAGGCTAACATTCTTGTTCAAGTTTACATTTACGTTGATATTCATGTTGAAGTTGACATTCACATTTTGACATTCATGTTCATGTTCACATAGACTTGATATTGAAGTTCACATTCATGTTTATGTTAACTTTGACATTCAAGTTGATGTTGACATTCACTTTTATGTTCATATTTGCATTAACGTTCATGTTGATGTTCACATTGATATTCACGCTGACGTTTACGCTTGTGGTCACCTTGAGTTTTACATTGAAGTTCACGTTTACATTGATGTTCAAGCTCTGGTTCACGTTCACATTGATGTTCACATATATGTTCACATTAACGTTGATGTTGATGTTAATTCTATGTTTTACATTGATGTTCACGTTGAAGTTTACATTCACGTTCACGTTGACATTGACGTTCACATTCATGTTAATTATAATGTTGACATTTAAGTTGATGTTTAATTGACGTTTATGATTCTTATAATACTAGTTGGTGATTTTAATTCTAAAACTTCAATGAAATCATGTTACAACTTTTTATCAAATTGTTGCTTAAGAAATGGGTTAAATGAGCTTGGTTTGTAGTCTTTGAGCTTTGCTTTACTTGTATTTTTATTGATGTTTAGCTACTTACCTAAGTGCTAATTTATGATTAATTATTTAGTAAAATGTTATAGCTTATGTAAGCTTGAATTAAAGGGCAAGTTGGTTATGTTGTTTAGTTTCAATTATAAAATGCTCTTGAGTGGTATGTTTCACCTTCTTTGTGGCAGTGTTTACTTGAATTGGATGAATATGTAGTTACTTGTGCATTGTGAATGAGGACATGAAGGCGTATTATATGAAGAAAGATGGAAATGAAGATACTCTTGTTAATGTGTTTTATGAAGCTTGTTATGAAAGGTATGCTAAGGATTATGTCTAAGTGACTTGTATGATTATGGGAAGCATGTTAAAGTATGTGATTTGATGAAATAAAGTCGAAGCATGTATAAGATGAATATAAATGAAGTGATGCTTATGTGCAAGGTGTGTTCACATGTGGACACACCTCGTACATGGATAAATATGAATGAAGCTAAGTTAAGTCAAAAGGAGAATTTTTGGATGAACATTATTCCTGAATTGAGAAGAAGGTGAAGCAAAGTTAAATTAAAAGGTGAATTTTGGGTGAACACTATTTTTGAGTTGAGATTTAGTAGCACCATCACTATTCCAAGAGATTATTAACTTATTAATTATCCAGCTTATGTTTTATTATCTTTTATTAAGTAATCTTAAGAATTTATAACTCTGTTATTATCTTGTATAATATTTTAGTTAACTTTGATTAATCAAGTTAAAGGCCATGGTTTCCTTATTATCATGTTGAGATTTTGTCTCTACAAAAGTCTGAGTGTGACGATAAATCTCTGGCTTAAGGACGTTGTTAGCCTAAAACTAGATCATTGGAAGTCCAGTAAGACCTATGGGGGCAGGCATTCCATCTTTTGGTGATCCGTCCTACAATATGACTTGCTAAAGTTGTAATATCATACATGCCTGATATAAGTTGAGTAACTTCCAAGGCCAATTTAATTGTTAAATCATTGTTAACTTTTATATTATCTAGATAATCACTGCTTAATTTCTTTAGATTTACAAGAATCATAGTTAAATTTCATAAGTTTGATAATCTTTGTTAAAATTATTCTTATTGCTTACTTTATCGTTGACGTTCTTTCATGCCTAAAGACAACTGCTTGTTCTCATGAATAGCAATAATATTGTTAACTCTGTTAATTGTTCTATATCTAAAGAAGATATGCGTTTACAAAAATTGTCCATTCGTAAAGAACCGATTAATAAGATTTACCAAATAGATAATTTTAGTTTGTTTAGAGACTATTAAATTGTTGATTGCTACTGACATAGACAGGTATAGGAAAGAATTTGAGTTTCTTCATATTGGTCTTGTACGGGTAGCTGTTAAACCTGTTTTCCATAAAGTCTTAAATATTCCTATTTGTTTAATGCTTAGAGTTGCTAGACTTCTCAAGGTTGATGATGCGTTGTAAGGAATCTTAGAAAGTAATCTAGCTTAGGGGCCATTTTACTTCAATTGTTTTCCTAATTTCTCTATAGAGATGGAAGACCCTAATATTCTTGATACCTTGACACTCAATGTAAAAACAAGGAATATGAATAGCATACTATGAACCAGAGATTTAGCTGTAATATATTGGTTATTACAAGCTAATGAAAACCCCTATTGCCCCAAAGGCAATTAACTCTAGTCCCAAAGGTGTTACTATGCTTATGGAATCTAACCAAGAGCATAACACTACTTTTGTACCAGAATGTTAAAGTGGAATGAGATTCTTCCAATGAAAGTTGGAAAATCTAATCTATCACCGAACACCTTCCGGTTCAGCCTTCTAGGTCTTCCCTAGAAAGTATTCTTCAATTTGTAGATGGATTTGTTAACCTTAAGTTTCTCCAATCCAATTCTTTCGGCCATGAGTCTTCCAGTAGAAGGATGTCTATGGCTATATCTTCTACTCCAAAGACCCGGGAGGGAGAAGAAGTTTGTTATAAAACCACTAAGGTTTCAGATCAACTGGGTAAATTACGCGGGGTAGATTTCAACAAAACCATCCCCAAAGTTTATTATGATTCTTCTTTTGCAGGAAGTCCTATGTTACGCCTCGTATTTTTATATGTCGTGCGCGTCATGAACTAGTATATGTAAGTTCGGGAAATGAGATTTATTTTTTTAGTCCAAATGTTTAAAGAAATATTATGCAAGGATGTTAATTCCATATGTGATATTAATTAGTGTGGATTAATTAGTGGGATTTGGATTTAATTTATCGAGTGGGCCCCACCACTTAAGGCAAAGTAAAAAACAGATTTTGGAGATGCAATTAGTGGAGCATGTGTGTGGGGGGCTGCCTCCACTTCATATATTAAGTATTAAAAGAAATCAGATTTGGAGATGCAATTAGTGGAGCATGTGTGGTGGGGGGCTGCTCCACTTCATATTATTAAGTATTAAAAAGAAATCAGATTTTGGAGATGCAATTAGTGGAGCATGTGTGGTGGGGGGCTGCCTCCACTTCATATTACTAAATATTAAAAAGAAATTCTGATTTGGGATAGAATTAGTGGAGCATTTGTAGTGGTGGGCTGCCTCCACTTCACATTGTTAAATGGTGTAGTGAAATGCTTTGCAAGCATATCATCTCTTTCACCACATGACTTGGGCAGCCATGGAAATGGAGAAAACCAGCCATTAAACTCTTGGACAGCAGCTACAAGAAATTGGTTAGTAATCTCCTTGCTTGGTGTGTTAATTCCTTAGAATACCTTTGTTAATTAGACATTAATGTTAAGAAGGGGACGTGAACAGTATCTAGGAATTTGTTTTAGTTATTGGATGTGCTAAGCATGAGCAGAAACCATGATCGGATTGCTAGTGGTGTTATGTTAGTGTTTGGGCTGTTTGATTAAAGGAAACTGCTGGAAATTCTATTTTGGTGTTATGTATATGTTAATATGCTTATGGGTATATACTACAAAGGATGAATACGATAAGGTAGATGTGTTGCGAATTATAAAATGAGTTATCACTCGATGTGTCGTTTCGTTACTATGGCTGCCAAAACGGAACTGTTTTGAGGGAGGCTGTTTAATATGATTTGTGGGTTATATGTGTTGTTGGTATTGCTGTGGATAATTTGGGTTGTTGTTGGATGGGATGAAGTAAAGAAAATAGGGAAGTGCTGCCGGATTTTCGTTAGATTATTAGCTAGCTTACAATAAGTAGTAAAGCGCGACATTTATCTAATTGTGGCACGGTTGTTGCTTGTTATAGATATATACCTTGAGCAGTAAGTATAGGACGTGCAGCTCGACTATTCGGTATGTAACGCTATCCTTTCCTTCTTTGTTTGGCATGACCTTAAAAATGAGCAAATAACGGACAGATTTGATACCTACTTCTAGAACGTCTAGGTGACGTATATTCTTACTTCCACAACTATTTCTTTATATATTGTCTATATCTAAGACTATGGTGATTTCTGATATTTATGATAGTGCTTCTTAGAGTCATTGAGATTTACGTTTCCATATCGTATTTAAGGGTTCATAATCTTGATAAAACATTAATCTTTGGTAATACTCCTTGCTGGTTCAAGTTGGTTGTTATATTGAGTTATAAGAAATGATTTTAATTGCATATGGTTGCTCATAATATTCTGCTCGTGCATAGAGTCATTTATCATTTCACCGAGTCCCGGGCCGGGTAATGTTCGTGCGGAGTTTCTTGCATATGTCACCGAGTCCCTCACTAGAGGGCCGGGAATGTATATTATATATATGATTGGTGATGAGGATGGTTATGATGATGATTTGACGGAGATGATGTGATGACTATTTCACCGAGTCCCTCACTAGAGGGCCGGGTACGTATGATGTATATATAATGATGATTATTTTGCCAAGTCCCTTACTAGGGAAGTTAGGCATCTTATATGTTAAAGATATGCATGATTTTCACTAAAAAGTACATGTGTAGAGATATCTTGTTTCGACTTATCATGTTGGTATCCTGTCATCTTTATCTTATGCTTTACATACTCAGTACATTGTCCGTACTGACCCCCTTTTCTCGGGGGGCTGCGTTTCATGCCCGCAGGTGTAGACGCTCAGTTGGTGATCCTCCCGCCTAGGATATCTACTCTGCTGTTGGGAGAGCTCCACTGTTCCGGAGCCCAGTCGTTTTGGTACATAACTTCTTATGTAGTCTTTTGCTTGTCTATGGGTATGGCGGGGTCCTGTCCCGTCAAGTTTCACTACTATACTCTTAGAGGTCTGTAGACATCGTGTGGGTTGTTATTTATGTTTGGGATAATGGTCTGGACATGGTTTGTTTGGATATCCGTTTGTACAAGTGCAGCCTTGTCGGTTGTGTACATCTTTGTGTATTGTGTAGTGGCAGCCTTATCGGCTGCGTATGCTATTATGCTTGGAATAGTGGCAGCTTGTCGGCTCGCGTATGTTGTTACGGTTGAATGGTTATGACTCTTTGTGAGATAGATCCACTTTATATATTATTATGGTGTTGGGTTTGGCTTGATTTGATTAATTCCATATTGTCTTAGTTTCAATTGGGTAAGATAGGTTGGTATGTGAGTGTCCAAAATGGGCACTTAGTCACGGCCCATCGGGTTGGGTCGTGACAAAGTGGTATCAGAGCAGTTCTTCCTCGGAAGTGTCTACAGACCGTGTCTAGTAGAGTCTTGTTTATCGGTGTGTTGTGCAACACATCTATAAATAGGAAGCTACAGGACATTTAGGATGTCATCCTTTCTTCATATTCTAGATCGTGCGATAGAGCTATAATACCAGGATAATCCCTCTCTAACGAATCCCTATGTTTTCAGTATGCCTCCAAAGAAAGCAACAGCCGCCCAGAAGGGCAAATCGGTAGCAGAAAGTACTAGTCAGACCCGGAGAGTTACTAGGGCCCGTGCCCAGTCTATGCCTGGTATTGTGCTCCAGTCGGAGAGCTCTACTACACCGCCACCGTTAGAGGAGCTTAGAGCAGCAGCAGCTCCAGTTCGGGGGACACCACTACCAGCCCCCGAGGCCCCAGAACCTGAACCTCCAACTCCTCAGCCAGGGGTAGAGGATAGGGCCATGAGAGATGCGGTTCAGTTGCTGACTAGATTAGTGGCAGGTCAAGCTCGCAGGCATGGACTAGGAGTTGATCATGCGGACAGATCTGATAGCTTAAGGGCTCGTGACTTCTTAAGTTGTAATCCTCCAGAGTTCTTTGGGTCAAGGCCCCAGGATGATCCGCAAGAGTTTATTCGTCAGATACAGCGTACATTGAGGATAATCAAGGCTTCGGATATCGAGTCTGTCGAGTTGGCTACGTATCGTTTGCGGGATGTAGCTATTAATTGGTATGAGTCTTGGGAGTTATCTAGGGGTGAGGGGCTCCTCCAGCGGTATGGGATGAATTTGTGGAGGCTTTCCAGGGCCACTTCCTGCCTCCAGAGATGAAGCGAGCTAGAGTCGACAGATTCTTGCGTTTGAGGCAGAATGGCAGGAGCATTCGAGAGTATAGCCTCGATTTGATTCATTGGCTAGGCATGCACCTACTATTGTGGCTGATATGGCAGACAGGGTACACCGTTATGTGATGGGGTTGGATCGTTATCTGATTGACGGTTGTATGGCTGTGATCTTCAGCCAGGTATGGACATTGCTCGGGTGCAAGCATATGCCAAGGGGGTAGAAGATCGGCACCGGGGACGTCAGTCAGATAGAGATTTTAATGGAGGCCAGCATAAGAGGGCTAGATCAGCAGGTTATCCTAACGAGTTTCGAGGCGGGCAGTCTCAGCAGCAGATGTTAGATTTTTTCCCAGCCAGCACAAAGTGCACCCCCACGTTCCATGGGTAGGGGGTTCGACGTACGGGATATTCGGAAGCTGGTCAGAGCTCTAGGACGTCAGGGTCACAGATGGGCAGGGGTTTGAGCCAGTCGAGGCCACCTTTGCCTCGGTGTTCTCGCTGTGGTAGGTCCCATCCTGGGGAATGTCGTTGGGCTACAGGTGCGTGTTTTTCATGTGGCCGTCAGGGTCATACTATGAGGGAGTGTCACCTGAGAGGTAGTGCGGGTGGTATTGCACAGCCTTCTGGTTCTGTTGCTGGTTCATCTCCTTCTGTGGCTATGCGTCCTATGGGGCAGGGTATTCAGGCGCCAGCAGGCCGTGGTAGAGGACGTAGTGGAGCTTCCAGTTCTAGCGGTCCCTCGAACCGTTTATATGCTTTGGCTAGTAGGCAGGATCAGGAGGCGTCACCTAATGTGATCACAGGTATATTATCACTATTCTCCCGAAGTGTGTATGCATTGATAGACCCAGGTTCCACCTTATCATTTATATCTCCCTTCGTTGCTAGTAGGATTGGAATAGAGTCTGAGTTGATAGAACCATTTGAGGTAGCTACGCCTGTAGGAGATTCTGTCATAGCTACGCGAGTATATAAGAATTGCTCAGTGGTTATATATAGTCGTCGTACCGTAGCAGATCTAATAGAGCTAAATATGATTGAGTTTGATATTATCTTGGGCATGGATTGGTTGGCTGCTTGTTATGCTAATGTTGATTGTAGAGGGAAGATAGTACGATTTCAATTTCCAGGGGAACCGATTATAGAGTGGAAGGGTAGTACAGTATCACCGAAAGGTAAGTTCATTTCATACCTTAAGGCTAGGAAGATGGTTAGAAAAGGTTATATTTATCATCTGGTTCGGGTGCAAGACATAAAGGCAGAGGCACCGACTCTTCAATCAGTCCCAGTAGTTAATGAATTTCCCGATGTATTTCCAGAGGAACTTCCAGGCCTTCCTCCAGAACGGGAGATAGAGTTTACTATAGATGTACTGCCACATACCCAGCCTATATCTATACCTCCTTATAGAATGGCACCTGCTGAGTTGAAAGAATTGAAAGAGCAATTGAAAGATTTGTTAGAAAAGGGCTTCATCAGGCCTAGTACGTCACCTGGGGAGCACCGGTACTGTTTGTGAGGAAGAAGGATGGGTCGCTGCGGATGTGTATCGATTATAGGCAGCTGAACAAAGTAACAATAAAGAACAGGTATCCCCTCCCAAGGATTGACGATCTATTTGACCAGTTGCAGGGTGCTAAGTGTTTTTCAAAAATAGACTTGCGGTCAGGTTATCATCAGGTGCGGGTAAGGGAGGCAGATATTCCAAAGACGGCATTCCGGACCCGATACGGGCATTATGAGTTTAGAGTGCTGTCTTTTGGGCTGACTAATGCTCCAGCGGTGTTTATGGATTTAATGAATAGAGTGTTTAAACCATTCCTTGATATGTTTGTTGTTGTATTTATAGACGATATTTTAGTCTATTCACGCTCTGAAGAGGAGGCATGCAGACCATTAAGGACGGTACTTAGGGTGCTTCAACACCAGAAGTTGTATGCTAAGTTTTCTAAGTGCGAGTTCTGGTTGACTTCAGTGGCATCTTGGGGCATATTATTGGAGCTGATGGTATTCGGGTAGACACGCAGAAGATTGAGGCGGTAAAGACTTGGCCCAGACCTATGACACCTACTGAGGTACGCAGCTTTCTGGGGTTAGCAGGATATACAGGGGTTTGTAGAAAAGTTTGCCTCAATTCAGCGCCTTTGACAAGGCTAACTCAAAAGGCAGCAAAGTTCCAGTGGACTGATGCATGTGAGCGAAGCTTCCAGCTATTGAAAGACAAATTGACTACAGCTCCAGTCCTAACTCTTCCGGAGGGACCAGACGGCTATGTTATTTATTGTGGATGCTTCCGGTGTTGGGCTAGGATGTGTATTGATGCAGCATGGCAAAGTTATAGCCTATGCCTCCCGACAGCTTAGGAAGCATGAAAAGAAACTATCCTACTCACGATCTGGAGTTAGCGGCGTGGTTCATGCCTTGAAGATATGGAGGCATTATTTATATGGTGTCCATGTGGACATCTATACAGATCATAAGAGTCTCCAATATATCTTTAAACAGAAGGAGCTGAATTTACGACAGAGGCGGTGGTTAGAGTTGCTAAAGGATTATGATATTGATATTTTATATCATCCAGGGAAAGCGAATGTTGTAGCAGATGCTCTTAGCCGTAAGTCCATGGGTAGCTTGACAGATGTACAACCAGAAAGGAGGGAGATGGTTCGGGAGATTCAGCGGCTATCAAGCCTTGGAGTCCGTCGGCTAATTCAGAAGATAGTGGAGTTTCTATCAGAGAGGTTGCTGAGTCCTCAATCATAGATGAGGTTAAGAGACACCAATACGAGGACCCCATTCTGGCACAGTATAGAGATGCAGCTCTTAAAAAGGAAAAGACCCCATTCAAGATTACACCTGATGGAGTGTTACGATATGAAGGCAGATTGTGTGTACCAGATATTGCGGGCTACGACGGCAGGTTATGGGAGAGGCACACTCTGCCCGTTATTCTATTCACCCAGGGTCAACAAAAATGTATCATGACCTCAGATGCTTATACTGGTGGGATGGCATGAAAAAGGACATAGCGGAGTTTGTTGCTCAGTGCTCGAATTGTCAACAAGTCAAGATCGAACATCAAAAGCCTGGTGGATTATTACAGGCGATAGAGATTCCGACTTGGAAATGGGAGATGATTAATATGGACTTCATTACAGGCTTACCTCGCACCTAATGGAAGTATGACTCTATATGGGTTATTGTAGATAGGCTGACGAAATCGGCCCATTTTCTTCCAGTCAGGACTACTTATTCGGCTGAAGATTATGCGAGGTTATATATCAGGGAAATAGTGAGACTTCATGGGATTCCCACGTCCATTATATCAGACAGAGAGCTCAATTTACAGCCAACTTTTGAGATCGTTTCAGAAGGGATTGGGGACACAGGTGAACCTTAGCACAGCATTTCACCCTCAGACTGATGGGCAGGCTGAGCGTACTATTCAGACATTAGAAGATATGTTGCGGGCCTGTATTATTGATTTCAAAGGTAGCTGGGATGATCACTTGCCGCTCATTGAGTTTTCCTATAATAATAGCTACCATTCTAGTATCCAGATGGCACCGTACGAGGCCTTATATGGGAGGAAGTGCAGGTCACCTATTGGTGTGGTTGATGTTGCGAGAGACTAAGTGGATAGGTCCGGATATGATTCAACAAGCTGTTGACAAGGTGAAGCTTATTCAAGAAAGATTATTAGCAGCCCAGAGTCGACAGAAGTCATATGCAGATAATCGGCGTAGAAATTTGGAGTTTCAGATTGGTGATTGGGTATTCCTGAAGGTATCACCCATGAAGGGTGTGATGAGATTCGGCAGGAGGGGGAAGCTCAGTCCGAGATACATTGGGCCTTATCAGATTGTTCGTAAGATAGGCAGGTTGCATATGAGTTGGATCTACCATCTGATTTGGAGGCGGTACATCCAGTCTTCCATGTATCGATGCTACGTAAATGTATTGGTGATCCTTCTAGAGTATTCCTGTAGATGATGTTCAGGTAACAGAGGAGGTCATACGAGGAGAAACCCGTAGCTATACTTGATCGCCAGGTTAGAACGTTACGTACAAAGGATGTGGCTTCCGTCAAAGTTTTGTGGAAAAATAATAATAGGGAGGAGATGACTTGGGAAGCGGAAGACGAAATGAAGAATAAGTATCCTTACTTGTTCCCCGTACCTGCAGGTTAATTCAATTCCTAGCTTGACTATATTGATTGATAAACGAGATTATGTAGTAAGTATGACTCTGTGAGCATCTGTAAGTTACGGAATGCAGGTTGATGGTATAACTGTTAGAGAGAGCTCGCTGATTATTTTTGTAAGACGCTAACTTAACATTCGAGGACGAATGTTCCTAAGGGGGAAGGATGTTACGCTCGTCTTTTTATATGTCGTGCGCGTCATGAACTAGTATAGTAAGTAGGGAAGGATGAGATTTATTTTAAGTTCCAAATGTTAAAGAAATATTATGCAAGGATGTTAATTCCATATGTGATATTAATTAGTGTGGGATTAATTAGTGGCTGATTGGATTTAATTTATCGAGTGGGCCCACCACTAAGGCAAAGTAAAATTCAGATTTGGAGATGCAATTAGTGGGCATGTGTGGTGGGGGGCTGCCTCCACTTCATATTATTAAGTATTAAAAAGAAATCAGATTTTGGAGATGCAATTAGTGGAGCATGTGTGGTGGGGGCTGCCTCACTAATATTATTAAGTATTAAAAGAAATCAGATTTGGAGATGCAATTAGTGGAGCATGTGTGGTGGGGGGCTGCCTCCACTTCAAATTACTAAATATTAAAAAAAGAATTTCTGATTTGGGGATAGAATTAGTGGAGCATTTGTAGTGGTGGGCTGCCTCCACTTCACATTGTTAAATGGTGTAGTGAAATGCTTTGCAAGCATATCATCTCTTTCACCACATGACTTGGGCAGCCATGGAAATGGAGAAAAACCAGCCATTAAACTCTTGGACAGCAGCTACAAAGAAATTGGTTAGTAATCTCCTGCTTGGTGTGTTAATTCCTTAGAATACCTTTGTTAATTAGACATTAATGTTAAGAAGGGACGTGAACAGTATCTTAGGATTTGTTTTAGTTATTGGATGTGCTAAGCATGAGCAGAAACATGATCGGATTGCTAGTGTGTTATGTTAGTGTTTGGGCTGTTTTGATTAAAGGAAACTGCTGGAAATTCTATTTTGGTGTTATGTATATGTTAATATGCTTATGGGTACATACTACAAAGGATGAATACGATAAGGTAGATGTGTTGCGAATTATAAAATGAGTTATCACTCGATGTGTCGTTGTTTCGTTACTATGGCTGCCAAAACGGAACTGTTTGAGGGAGGCTGTTTAATATGATTTGTTGGGGTATATGTGTTGTTGGTATTGCTGTGGATAATTTGGGTTGTTGTTGGATTGGATGAAGTAAGAAAATAGGGGAAGTGCTGCCGGATTTTCGTTAGATTATTAGCTAGCTTACAATAAGTAGTAAAGCGCGACATTTATCTAATTGTGGCACGGTTGTTGCTTGTTATAGATTATACCTTGAGCAGTAAGTATAGGACGTGCAGCTCGACTATTCGGTATGTAACGCTATCCTTTCCTTCTTTGTTTGGCATGACCTTTAAAAATGAGCAAATAACGGACAGATTTGATACCTACTTCTAGAACGTCTAGGTGACGTATATTCTTACTTCCACAACTATTTCTTTATATATTGTCTATATCTAAGACTATGGTGATTTCTGATATTATGATAGTGCTTCTTAGAGTCATTGAGATTTTACGTTTCCATATCGTATTTAAGGGTTCATAATCTTGATAAAACATTAATTTGGTAATACTCCTTGCTGGTTCAAGTTGGTTGTTATATTGAGTTATAAGAAATGATTTTAATTGCATATGGTTGCTCATAATATTCTGCTCGTGCATAGAGTCATTTATCATTTCACCGAGTCCCGGGCCGGGTAATGTTCGTGCGGAGTTTCTTGCATATGTCACCGAGTCCCTCACTAGAGGGCCGGGATGTATATTATATATATGATTGGTGATGAGGATGGTTATGATGATGATGATGACGGAGATGATGTGATGATGACTATTTCACCGAGTCCCTCACTAGAGGGCCGGGTACGTATGATGTATATATATGATGATTATTTTTTCCAAGTCCCTTACTAGGGAAGTTAGGCATCTTATATGTTAAAGATATGCATGATTTTCACTTAAAAAGTACATGTGTAGAGATATCTTGTTTCGACTTATCATGTTGGTATCCTGTCATCTTTATCTTATGCTTTACATACTCAGTACATTGTCTGTACTGACCCCCTTTTCTCGGGGGGCTGCGTTTCATGCCCGCAGGTGTAGACGCTCAGTTTGGTGATCCTCCCGCCTAGGATATCTACTCTGCTGTTTGGGAGAGCTCCACTGTTCCGGAGCCCAGTCGTTTTGGTACATAACTTCTTATGTAGTCTTTTGCTTGTCTATGGGTATGGCGGGGTCCTGTCCGTCAAGTTTCACTACTATACTCTTAGAGGTCTGTAGACATCGTGTGGTTGTATATTTATGTTTTGGATAATGGTCTGGACATGTTTTGTTGGGATGCCGTTGTACAAGTGCAGCCTTGTCGGTTGTGTACATCTTTGTGTATTGTGTAGTGGCAGCCTTATCGGCTGCGTATGCTATTATGCTGTCACGACCCAACCCGATGGGCCGTGACTAGTACCCATTTTGGACACTCACATACAAACCTATAAAGTATGACCAACTGAAACTAAGACAATATGGAAGTTAATCAAATCAAGCCAACCCCAAGGCCATATATATATAAAGTGGATCTATCTCATAAAGAGTCATAGTCATTAAACTGTAACAACATACGCGACCCGACAAGGCTGCCACTATTCAAAGCATAATAGCATACGCAGCCGACAAGGCTGCCACTACACAATACACAAAGATGTACACAACCGACAAGGCTGCACTTGTACAAATGACATCCCAAACAAACCATGTCCAGACCATTATCAAAAACATAATTATACAACCACACGATGTCTACAGACTCTAAGAGTATAGTAGTGAAACTTGACGGGACAGGGCCCCGCCATACCCATAGACAAGCAAAAGGACATAAGAAGTTATGTACCAAAACGACTGGGCTCCGGACAGTGGAGCTCTCCAAACAAGCAAGCAGAGTAGATATCCTAGGCGGGAGGATCACCAAACTGAGCGTCTACACCTGCGGGCATGAAAACGCAGCCCCCGAGAAAAGGGGGTCAGTACGGACAATGTACTGAGTATGTAAAGCATAAGGTAAAGATGACAGGATACCAACATGATAAGTCGAAACAAGATATCTCTACACATGTACTTTTTAAGTGAAAATCATGCATATCTTTAACGTATAAGATGCCTAACTTCCCTAGTAAGGAACTCGGCAAAATAATCATCATTATATATACATCATACGTACCCGGCCCTCTAGTGAGGGACTCGTGTGTGAAATAGTCATATCATCTCCGTCATCATCATCATCATAACCATCCTCATCACCAATCATATATATAATATACATACCCGGCCCTCTAGTGAGGGACTCGGTGACATATGCAAGAAACTCCGCACGAACATTACCCGGCCCGGGACTCGGGTGAAATGATAAATGACTCTATGCACGAGCAGAATATTATGAGCAACTATATGCAATTAAAATCATTCTTATAACTCAATATAACAACCAACTTGAACCAGCAAGGAGTATTACCAAGATTAATGTTTTATCAAGATTATGAACCTTTAAATACGATATGGAAACGTAAAATCTCAATGACTCTAAGAAGCACTATCATAAATATCAGAAATCACCATAGCCTTAGATTAGACAATATATAAAGGAATAGTTGTGGAAGTAAGAATATACGTCACCTAGACGTTCTAGAAGTAGGTATCAAATCTGTCGTTATTGCTCATTTTTAAAGGTCATGCCAAACAAAGAAGGAAAGGATAGCGTTACATACCGAATAGTCGAGCTGCACGTCCAATACTTACTGCTCAAGGTAATAATCTATAACAAGCAACAACCGTGCCCACAATTAGATAAATGTCGCGCTTTACTACTTATTGTAAGCTAGCTAATAATCTAACGAAAATCCGCAGCACTTCCCCTTTCTTTACTCATCCCATCCAACAACAAACCCAATTATCCACAGCAATACCAACAACACACATATAACCCAACAAATCATATTAAAACGCCTCCCTCAAAACAGTTCCGTTTTGGCAGCCATAGTAACGACACATCGAGTGATAACTCATTTTATAATTCACAACACATCTACCTTATCGTATTCATCCTTGTAGTATACCCATAAGCATATTAACATATACATAACACCAAAATAGAATTTCCAGCAGTTTCCTTTAATCAAAACAGCCCAAACACTAACATAACACCACTAGCAATCCGATCATGGTTTCTGCTCATGCTTAGCACATCCAATAACTAAAACAAATTCCTAAGATACTGTTCACGTCCCTTTCTTAACATTAATGTCTAATTAACAAAGGTATTCTAAGGAATTAACACACCAAGCAAGGAGATTACTAACCAATTTCTTTGCAGCTGCTGTCCAAGAGTTTAATGGCTGGTTTTCTCCATTTCCATGGCTGCCCAAGTCATGTGGTGTGAAAGAGATGATATGCTTGCAAAGCATTTCACTACACCATTTAACAATGTGAAGTGGAGGCAGCCCACCACTACAAAATGCTCCACTAATTCTATCCCCAAATCAGAATTCTTTTTAATATTTAGTAATATGAAGTGGAGGCAGCCCCCCCACAACATGCTCCACTAATTGCATCTCCAAAATCTGATTTCTTTTTAATACTTAATAATATGAAGTGGAGGCAGCCCCCCAACACATGCTCCACTAATTGCATCTCCAAAATCTGATTTTTTTAATACTTAATAATATGAAGTGGAGGCAGCCCCCCACCACACATGCTCCACTAATTGCATCTCCAAAATCTGATTTCTTTTTAATACTTAATAATATGAAGTGGAGGCAGCCCCCCACCACACATGCTCCACTAATTGCATCTCCAAAATCTGAATTTTTACTTGGCCTTAAGTGGTGGGGCCCACTCGATAATTAAATCCAAATCAGCCACTAATAATCCCACACTAATAATATCACATATGGAATTAACATCCTTGCATAATACTTCTTAAACATTTGGAACTTAAAATAAAATCTCATTTCCCGAACTTACATATACTAGTTCATGACGCGCACGACATATAAAATACGAGGCGTAACATCCTTCCCCCCTTAGGAACATTCGTCCTCGAATGTTAAGTTAGCGTCTTACAAAAAAATATTCAGCGAGCTCTCTCTAACAGTTATACCTATCAACCTGCATTCCGTAACTTACAGATGCATCACAGATTCATAACTTACTATATAATCTCGTTTATCAATCAATATAGTCAAGCTAGGAATTGAATTACCTGCAGGTACGGGGAACAAGTAAGGATACTTATTCTTCATTTCGTCTTCCGTTTCCCAAGTCATCTCCTCCCTATTATTATTTTGCCACAAAACTTTGACGGAAGCCACATCCTTGTACGTAACCTTCTAACTTGGCGATCAAGTATAGCTACGGGTTTCTCCTCGTATGACAACTCCTCTGTTACCTGAACATCATCTACAGGAATACTCTAGAAGGATCACCAATACATTTACGTAGCATCGATACATGGAAGACTGGATGTACCGCCTCCAAATCAGATGGTAGATCCAACTCATATGCAACCTTGCCTATCTTACGAACAATCTGATAAGGCCCAATGTATCTCGGACTGAGCTTCCCCTTCCTGCCGAATCTCATCACACCCTTCATGGGTGATACCTTCAGGAATACCCAATCACCAATCTGAAACTCCAAATTTCTACGCCGATTATCTGCATATGACTTCTGTCGACTCTGGGCTGCTAATAATCTTTCTTGAATAAGCTTCACCTTGTCAACAGCTTGTGAATCATATCCGGACCTATCAACTTAGTCTCGCCAACATCAAACCAACCAATAGGTGACCTGCACTTCCTCCCATATAAGGCCTCGTACGGGTGCCATCTGGATACTAGAATGGTAGCTATTATTATAGGAAACTCAATGAGCGGCACAAGTGATCATCCCAGCTACCTTTGAAATCAATAATACAGCCCGCAACATATCTTCTAATGTCTGAATAGTACGCTCAGCCTGCCCATCAGTCTGAGGGTGAAATGCTTGTGCTAAGGTTCACCTGTGTCCCCAATCCCTTCTGAAACGATCTCCAAAAGTTGGCAGTAAATTGAGCTCCTCTGTCTGATATAATGGACGTGGGAATCCCATGAAGTCTCACTATTTCCCTGATATATAACCTCGCATAATCTTCAGCCGAATAAGTAGTTCTGACTGGAAGAAAATGGGCCGATTTCGTCAGCCTATACAATAACCCATATAGAGTCATACTTCCGTGGGTGCGAGGTAAGCCTGTAATGAAGTCCATATTAATCATCTCCCATTTCCAAGTCGGGATCTCTATCTCTTGTAATAATCCACCAGGCTTTTGATGTTCGATCTTGACTTGTTGACAATTCGAGCACTGAGCAACAAACTCCGCTATGTCCTTTTTCATGCCATCCCACCAGTATAAGCATCTGAGGTCATGATACATTTTTGTTGACCCTGGGTGAATAGAATAACGGGCGGGCAGAGTGTGCCTCTCCCATAACCTGTCGTCGTAGCCCCGCAATATCTGGTACACACAATCTGCCTTCATATCGTAACACTCCATCAGGTGTAACCTTAAATGGGGTCTTTTCCTTTTTAAGAGCTGCATCTCTATACTGTTCCAGAATAGGGTCCTCGTATTGGTGTCTCTTTACCTCATCTATGATTGAGGACTCAGCAACCTCTCTGATAGAAACTCCACTATCTTCTGAATTAGCCAGACGGACTCCAAGGCTTGAAAGCCGCTGAATCTCCCGAACCATCTCCCGAATTTCTGGTTGTACATCTGTCAAGCTACCCATGGACTTACGGCTAAGAGCATCCGCTACAACATTCGCTTTCCCTGGATGATATAAAATATCAACATCATAATCCTTTAGCAACTCTAACCACCGCCTCTGTCGTAAATTCAGCTCCTTCTGTTTAAAGATATATTGGAGACTCTTATGATCTGTATAGATGTCCACATGGACACCGTATAAATAATGCCTCCATATCTTCAAGGCATGAACCACGACCGCTAACTCCAGATCGTGAGTAGGATAGTTCTTTTCATGCTTCCTAAGCTGTCGGGAGGCATAGGCTATAACTTTTCCATGCTGCATCAATACACATCCTAGCCCAAAACCGGAAGCATCACAATAAATAACATAGCCGTCTGGTCCCTCCGGAAGAGTTAGGACTGGAGCTGTAGTCAATTTGTCTTTCAATAGCTGGAAGCTTCGCTCACATGCATCAGTCCACTGGAACTTGGCTGCCTTTTGAGTTAGCCTTGTCAAAGGCGCTGAAATTGAGGCAAACTTTTCTACAAACCTCCTGTAATATCCTGCTAACCCAGAAAGCTGCGTACCTCAGTAGGTGTCGTAGGTCTGGGCCAAGTCTTTACTGCCTCAATCTTCTGCGTGTCTACCCGAATACCATTAGCTCCAATAATATGCCCCAAGAATGCCACTGAAGTCAACCAGAACTCGCACTTAGAAAACTTAGCATACAACTTCTGGTGTTGAAGCACCCTAAGTACCGTCCTTAAATGGTCTGCATGCTCCTCTTCAGAACGTGAATAGACTAAAATATCGTCTATAAATACAACAACAAACATATATCAAGGAATGGCTTAAACACTCTATTCATTAAATCCATAAACACCGCTGGAGCATTAGTCAGCCCAAAAGACAGCACTCTAAACTCAAAATGCCCATATCGGGTCCGGAATGCCGTCTTTGGAATATCTGCCTCCCTTACCCGCACCTGATGATAACCTGACCGCAAGTCTATCTTTGAAAAACACTTAGCACCCTGCAACTGGTCAAATAGATCATCAATCTTGGGAGGGGATACCTGTTCTTTACTGTTACTTTGTTCAGCTGCCTATAATCAATACACATCCGCAGGACCCATCCTTCTTCCTCACAAACAGTACCGGTGCTCCCCAAGGTGACGTACTAGGCCTGATGAAGCCCTTTTCTAACAAATCTCTCAATTGCTCTTTCAATTCTTTCAACTCAGCAGGTGCCATTCTATAAGGAGGTATAGATATAGGCTGGGTATCTGGCAGTACATCTATAGTAAACTCTATCTCCCGTTCTGGAGGAAGGCCTGGAAGTTCCTCTGGAAATACATCAGGAAATTCATTAACTACTGGGACTGATTGAAGAGTCGGTGCCTCTGCCTTTATGTCATGCACCCGAACCAGATGATAAATATAACCTTTTCTAACCATCTTCCTAGCCTTAAGGTATGAAATGAACTTACCTTCGGCGATACTATACTACCCTTCCACTCTATAATCGGTTCCCCTGGAAATTGAAATCGTACTATCTTCCCTCTACAATCAACATTAGCATAACAAGCAGCCAACCAATCCATGCCCAAGATAATATCAAACTCAATCATATTTAGCTCTATTAGATCTGCTACGGTACGACGACTATAATAACCACTGAGCAATTCTTATATACTCGCGTAGCTATGACAGAATCTCCTACAGGCGTAGCTACCTCAAATGGTTCTATCAACTCAGACTCTATTCCAATCCTACTAGCAACGAAGGGAGATATAAATGATAAGGTGGAACCTGGGTCTATCAATGCATACACACTTCGGGAGAATATGTGATAATATACCTGTGATCACATTAGGTGACGCCTCCTGATCCTGCCTACTAGCCAAAGCATATAAACGGTTCGAGGGACCGCTAGAACTGGAAGCTCCACTACGTCCTCTACCACGGCCTGCTGGCGCCTGAATACCCTGCCCATAGGACGCATAGCCACAAAAGGAGATGAACCAGCAACAGAACCAGAAGGCTGTGCAATACACGCACTACCTCTCAGGTGACACTCCCTCATAGTATGACCCTGACGGCCACATGAAAAAACACGCACCTGTAGCCCAACGACATTCCCCAGGATGGGACCTACCACAGCGAGAACACCGAGGCAAAGGTGGCCTCGACTGGCTCAAACCCCTGCCCATCTGTGACCCTGACGTCCTAGAGCTCTGACCAGCTTCCGAATATCCCGTACGATCGAACCCCCTACCCATGGAATGTGGGGTGCACTCTGTGTTGGTTGGGAAGAAAATCTAACATGCTGCTGAGACTGCCCGCCTCGAAACTCGTTAGGAAACCTGCTGATCTAGCCCTCTTATGCTGGCCCCCATTAAAATCTCTATCTGACTGACGTCCCCGGTGCGATCTTCTACCCCTGTTCATATGCTTGCACCCGAGCAATGTCCATACCTGGCTGAAGAGTCACAGCCATACAACCGTCAATCAGATAACGATCCAACCCCATCACATAACGGTGTACCCTGTCTGCCATATCAGCCACAATAGTAGGTGCATGCCTAGCCAATGAATCAAATTCGAGGCTATACTCTCGAATGCTCCTGCCATTCTGCCTCAAACGCAAGAATCTCTCGACTCTAGCTCGCTTCATCTCTGGAGGCAGGAAGTGGCCCTGGAAAGCCTCCACAAATTCATCCCATACTGCTGGAGGAGCACCCTCACCCCTAGATAACTCCCAAGACTCATACCAATTAATAGCTACATCCCGCAAACGATACGTAGCCAACTCGACAGACTCGATATCCGAAGCCTTGATTATCCTCAAGTACGTGTATCTGACGAATAAACTCTTGCGGATCATCCTGGGGCCTTGACCCAAGAACTCTGGAGGATTACAACTTAAGAAGTCACGAGCCCTTAAGCTATCAGATCTGTCCGCATGATCAACTCCTAGTCCACGCCTGCGAGCTTGACCTGCCACTAATCTAGTCAGCAACTGAACCGCATCTCTCATGGCCCTATCCTCTACCCCTGGCTGAGGAGTTGGAGGTTCAGGTTCTGGGGCCTCGGGGGCTGGTGGTGGTTGTCCCCCGAACTGGAGCTTGCTGCCGCTCTAAGCTCCTCTAACGGTGGCGGTGTAGTAGAGCTCTCCGACTGGAGCACAATACCAGGCATAGACTGGGCACGGGCCCTAGTAACTCTCCGGGTCTGACTAGTACTTTCTGCTACCGATTTGCCTTCTGGGCGGCTGTTGCTTTCTTTGGAGGCATAACTGAAACATAGGGATTCGTTAGAGAGGGATTATCCTGGTATTATAGTTCTATCGCACGATCTAGAATAAGAAGAAAGGATGACATCCTAAATGTCCTGTAGCCTCCTGTTTATAGATGTGGTGCACAACACACCGATAAACAAGACTCTACTAGACACGGTCTGTAGACACTTCCGAGGAAGAACTGCTCTGATACCACTTTGTCACGACCCAACCCGATGGGCCGTGACTAGTACCCATTTTGGACACTCACATACAAACCTATAAAGTATGACCAACTGAAACTAAGACAATATGGAAGTTAATCAAATCAAGCCAAACCAAGGCCTATATATATAAAGTGGATCTATCTCATAAAGAGTCATAATCATTCAACTGTAACAACATACGCGACCGACAAGGCTGCCACTATTCAAAGCATAATAGCATACGCAGCCGACAAGGCTGCCACTACACAATACACAAAGATGTACACAACCGACAAGGCTGCACTTGTACAAATGGACATCCCAAACAAACCATGTCCAGACCATTATCAACAACATAAATTATACAACCCACACGATGTCTACAGACCTCTAAGAGTATAGTAGTGAAACTTGACGGGAACAGGCCCCGCCATACCCATAGACAAGCAAAAGACTACATAAGAAGTTATGTACCAAAACGACTGGGCTCCGGAACAGTGGAGCTCTCCCAAACAGCAGAGTAGATATCCTAGGCGGGAGGATCACCAAACTGAGCGTCTACACCTGCGGGCATGAAACGCAGCCCCCGAGAAAAGGGGGTCAGTACGGACAATGTACTGAGTATGTAAAGCATAAGGTAAAGATGACAGGATACCAACATGATAAGTCGAAACAAGATATCTCTACACATGTATTTTTAAGTGAAAATCATGCATATCTTTAACGTATAAGATGCCTAACTTCCCTAGTAAGGAACTCGCAAAAAAATCATCATTATATATACATCATACGTACCCGGCCCTCTAGTGAGGGACTCGGTGAAATAGTCATCATATCATCTCCGTCATCATCATCATCATAACCATCCTCATCACCAATCATATATATAAATACATACCCGGCCCTCTAGTGAGGGACTCGGTGACATATGCAAGAAACTCCGCACGAACATTACCCGGCCCGGGACTCGTGTGAAATGATAAATGACTCTATGCACGAGCAGAATATTATGAGCAACCATATGCAATTAAAATCATTTCTTAACTCAATATAACAACCAACTTGAACCAGCAAGGAGTATTACCAAAGATTAATGTTTTATCATGATTATGAACCTTTAAATACGATATGGAAACGTAAAATCTCAATGACTCTAAGAAGCACTATCATAAATATCAGAAATCACCATAGCCTTAGATATAGACAATATATAAAGGAATAGTTGTGGAAGTAAGAATATACGTCACCTAGACGTTCTAGAAGTAGGTATCAAATCTGTCCGTTATTTGCTCATTTTTAAAGGTCATGCCAAACAAAGAAGGAAAGGATAGCGTTACATACCGAATAGTCGAGCTGCACGTCCAATACTTACTGCTCAAGGTAATAATCTATAAACAAGCAACAACCGTGCCACAATTAGATAAATGTCGCGCTTTACTACTTATTGTAAGCTAGCTAATAATCTAACGAAAATCCGGCAGCACTTCCCCTATTTTCTTTACTTCATCCCAATCCAACAACAACCCAAATTATCCACAGCAATACCAACAACACAATATAACCCAACAAATCATATTAAATAGCCTCCCTCAAAACAGTTCCGTTTGGCAGCCATAGTAACGACACATCGAGTGATAACTCATTTTATAATTCACAACACATCTACCTATCGTATTCATCCTTTGTAGTATATACCCATAAGCATATTAACATATACATAACACCAAAATAGAATTTCCAGCAGTTTCCTTTAATCAAAACAGCCCAAACACTAACATAACACCACTAGCAATCCGATCATGGTTTCTGCTCATGCTTAGCACATCCAATAACTAAAACAAATTCCTAAGATACTGTTCACGTCCCTTTTTAACATTAATGTCTAATTAACAAAGGTATTCTAAGGAATTAACACACCAAGCAAGGAGATTACTAACCAATTTCTTTGCAGCTGCTGTCCAAGAGTTTAATGGCTGGTTTTCTCCATTTCCATGGCTGCCCAAGTCATGTGGTGTGAAGAGATGATATGCTTGCAAAGCATTTCACTACACCATTTAACAATGTGAAGTGGAGGCAGCCCACCACTACAAATGCTCCACTAATTCTATCCCCAATCAGAATTTCTTTTTAATATTTAGTAAGATGAAGGGAGGCAGCCCCCAACCACACATGCTCCACTAATTGCATCTCCAAAATCTGATTTCTTTTTAATACTTAATAATATGAAGTGGAGGCAGCCCCCCCACACCATGCTCCACTAATTGCATCTCCAAAATCTGATTTCTTTTTAATACTTAATAATATGAAGTGGAGGCAGCCCCCCACCACACATGCTCCACTAATTGCATCTCCAAAATCTGATTTCTTTTTAATACTTAATAATATGAAGTGGAGGCAGCCCCCCACCACACATGCTCCACTAATTGCATCTCCAAAATCTGAATTTTACTTTGCCTTAAGTGGGGGGCCCACTCGATAAATTAAATCCAAATCAGCCACTAATTAATCCCACACTAATTAATATCACATATGGAATTAACATCCTTGCATAATACTTCTTTAAACATTTGGAACTTAAAATAAAATCTCATTTCCCGAACTTACATATACTAGTTCATGACGCGCACGACATATAAAAATACGGGCGTAACATATGCTTGAATAGTGGCAGCCTTGTCGGCTCGCGTATGTTGTTACGGTTGAATGGTTATGACTCTTTATGAGATAGATCCACTTTATATATATATGTGTTGGGTTTGGCTTGATTTGATTAAATTCCATATGTCTTAGTTTCAATGGTCATACTTGATAGGTTGGTATGTGAGTGTCCAAAATGGGCACTTAGTCACGGCCCATCGGGTTGGGTCGTGAAATCCTACTCCCAGAGAAATGAAAGCTCTCCTCATAAGAAAAAGGATTCTATAGGAGTTGTTAAGTCAGTCGATAAAATTACTACTGACAAAAAAAGATTAATAAGTGGTGGATGAACCATAAGCATGCCTTAAAGAAAGCTTGGTATGTAGATACATACATAAGGGATCAGAGACTCTTGTTCAAAGAAAAATGGTTTAAGGATATGAAGAGATTCAAAACAGAAATTGAATTCTTCAAATGGTTTGAATCTACAGGTCAACTCGGTGAATCCAATTCATCACTTCAGTTTTTGGTAAACAGATTGCATACCAAAGACAAGGTTGTCGAAAGTTTTACTCCTCCTCTTGAAGGTATAAACATCCCTTACAGAAAATATGTTTTGAAAGCAGCGCCTTTCAAAAAATCTTAAGAACATAAGGAAAACAGCTTTGTGACTATGATGAAATAAACAAACTCATTGAACAAAATAATTATACTAACCAGGTTTCATGTTGTTTCCAAACAAAGTGAGGATTCGATGATAATTATAGTGGTACCAGCCAGATTGGTCACAAACCCAGTTCTTCAAATCAGGTTTCAACTTAGAGACTAATCCTATCCTCAAAATCCATATATTTTCCCCAGCGGATTTTCCTCAGCCCCAGCAGATGATTTCAACAACTCTCCAGAAAATCCTAGAAAGGATTAATGAGAACATAAAAGGATTAAGATTTCTTAGGGTGATAAGGTTGGAGCTATTAAGGATAGACTTCCTCACTCAAAAACATTTATCCGAGACCTTTTTTTCTTGATATCGTGTTCGAAGAGAACAATATGCATCCCAGAGTATTGCAGATGTTCCAGGTAGAATAGAATGGAATATAGATGGTGTGGCTGATAGTCAAATCTATAATAAACTCTAAGAGATGGGAATGAACATCACAGCCTATAAATAGAAAGGTGCCACCGATAAGCAAGCAACCAACAGGATAATTGCAGGTTTTACAGGTACTCTAAAAAATTGGTGGGACTATTATCTCACAAAACAAAATAATACTGAAATTCTTGATGTTGTTGCAAGCAAGAATGTTGTTAAGACTTAATTAGTTCAAACTACTACATCTTTAGAGGTAGTTTAGGATGCAACTGCAACTCTACTTTACAGCATTGCTAATCATTTCGTGGGAGGACCACGATTATTTCAAGACAGAAGTTTGGAAATATTAAACAATCTTTACTGCAAGAAATTGACAGATTTCAAGTGGTATAAAGATATGTTTTTTACAAGGTTATGCTAAGAGATGACTGCAACAATGATTATTGGAAAGAGAGATTCCTCAGTGGATTACTTCCCCATTTGTTGAAAAGGTTCGATCCAAAATAAGACATCGATGTGAATGTTAAATTCCATGTTAAAAAATGAATTATGGAGATCTTATCAGTTTGATTCATTTTGTAGCAATGGAGCTATGTACTGATTGAAGATAAAAGAACAGCTTAAAAAAGATCAAAAATTTTCAAATAATGAACTTGGAAGTTTTTGTCAACACTTTGGTTTCCAAGTCAAAAACCCCTTAAGCAAGAAAGGTTTCAAAGAAAGAACGATTTGGAAAGTCGTCACCTAAAAGAAGA
Organism: Solanum peruvianum; assembly: GCA_027705065.1. NCBI lineage: Eukaryota > Viridiplantae > Streptophyta > Magnoliopsida > Solanales > Solanaceae > Solanum > Solanum peruvianum. The sequence continues at coordinate 22,341 of JAKWJD010000962.1, read as the reverse complement.
TCCTCAAAAGGGAAAGGATATTCTAAAAGAAAGAGAAGAAAGAAAACTTCTAGCAACACATCTAACGAAGACAAGTTTTGGACTTGTGGAAAGTCTTGACACAAGTCTCCTGATTGTATGAGAAATAAAACAAAAAGGAAGAAGATCAATCTTCTTGAAAGAGATGAAGAAACTAAGGAAACGTTTATGTTTATATTAAACGAAGAAGAATCAGATTCATCTTCCTCGGCACGAGAAAAAATGAAGAGGAAGAGTTCCTCAAAGTTGCTCAAGATAGTGGACAAGAATGCAATTGCCAAGGAGAATTTTTTCATTGTGATAGCCAATCTGTCAGAGTACTCTCAGATGATTATGCAGAAATCTTATTTGCAACTATTGAGCATATCAAAGATAATGATGCTCGAAGAAGCTATCTTTTGGAGCTTCAGAAGCTTGTCACTAAGCAGAAGGAGAAAGAAGTTATAAGGAATGTAACTCCTCTCAGCATGAAGAAAATCATGCAAAGATATAAAGATTAGAGGGAAGAAGCTTCTATCAATGAACTTTAAGAAGAAGTTAACTCCCTCAAAGAAGAAGTTCGAGAAGTTAAGTCAAGACTTAACAAAATTGAGATTGATGCTTTAGCAAAACAATTTCTTAAGGATGCTGAAGTATCTCTTAAAGGAAAAGAGATTGCTACTTCAGATAAAGAAGATGAAGATAGGAACTCTTTCAATCAATCATCCCCTTCATGACCTAAAGGTATTTAAGATGCAAGTATTAAGGTGAGACCTCAGAGTTCTCGCATTATGATTAATTTAGTAGTTTATTCTAATTTTGTACTTAACAAAATTGATTTGTTAGACAGTGGTGCAGATCGTAATTGCATTGTTGAAGGTTTAATTCCAATCAAGTACCTCAAGAAGGGAACTACCAAGTTAAACAGCGCGACTGGTGAGCGTATTGTATAAATTATAAACTTTCAAATGCTCATCTGCAATGACAGTATTTTCCTTGCTAATGATTTTGTCGTAACTAAAAACATTAATGAGGAGATTATTTTGGGTATACCTTTTATTACGCAGATCAAACCTTTTATTTCAGATTTTGGATCAATCAAAACAAAAATTTAAGGAAAGAAATTTTGTTTCTTTTTATCAAGACACTTTCTCTCGAAGAAATTTAATTTTTGCATAAAAAACTGCATTTAAAATCAAACAGATTTGTTTTTTAAAAGAAGATATCAAAATGAAGAAAATTGAGCAAATTTTGAAAACCCCGAGAATGGTTGCTAAAATTGCCAATGAATTTTGAAAGTGAAATTTGCTCAAACTTTCCAAACGCTATTTGGAATCCAAAATCCCATATTATAGATTTACCATATATTGATGGATTTGATGAAAAGGACATCTCTACGAAATCTAGGCCTATTCAGATGAACCATGAATTAATGGAAATCTGTAAGAAAGAAATTCATACTCTTTTGAGTGATAAAATTACTCGTCCTTCAAAATCACCATTGAGTTGTTCAGCATTTTAGGTTAACAATGCACCTGAACAAGAACGAGGTTCCCCAAGACTTGTTTTTAATTACAAACCTTTCAACTCCGTTTTAAAATGGATTTTTTATCTGATTCATAACAAAAGGGATATTTAAAACAAACTTTTAAAGCAAATGTTTTTAGTAAATTTGATTTAAAATAAGGATTTTGGAAAATTCAAATTTCTGAAAAGGTTAAATATAAAACAACTTTCAATGTCCCATTTGGACAATATTAATGGAATGTCATGCCTTTTGGGCTTAAAAATGCCCCCATCACAATTTCAAAAATATCATGAATTATATATTCAATCATATTAGTCATATTTCAATTGTTTATATGATTGATGATGTATTAATCTTTTCCGAGGACATCGATTCTCATTTAAAATATTAAATGTTTTCTTTAAAATTGTTAAGCACAATGGATTAGTTATTAGTGCTAAAAATATTAAATTATTTCAAACAAAAATCAGATTTTTAGGAATTGATCTTTATCAAGGTAGCTATAAGCCAATTTACAGATCAATTGAGTGTTCTGATAAGTTCCCAATGTCATTTTGGATAAAACTCAGTTGAAAAGATTTTTAGGAAGTCTCACTATGTAGATGATTTTATTCCCAAAGTTAGGCATATTTGCAAACCTCTCTTTGATAGGTTAGAGAAGAATCCTTCAACCAGGAGTGTTTAACAAACCAATGCAGTTATTATTTTAAATAATATGGTTAAAAATCTTCCATGCCTTGGTATTTCTAACCCTAACAATTTTATGATTGTTGAGACTGATGCATCTGACATTGGATATGGTGGTATTCTTAAACAAAGAAAAGACCCCAATTATTTAGAACAATTAGTCCGTTATTAGAGGAGAAAACAATTTGTTTCTAGATTTCTTATCTCATGAATTTTTGCAGGGAAAACATGAGCAGACCGCAAGTTAGGCCCATACCGGGTAGACAACCAGCCAAGTCCAATCCAAGTGGACAAACAAGAGTGTCAGATCCATTTGCTATAAGGCCTGAAATAAAAAAAATTAGGCTTGATATAGACAGGTATTAAGTATTGGCCCAATTGCCGCCAATTGTTCATGCGGAGCTGCCATAGAATAGTTCATCAAAGATGATAGTCTTGAAAATTCCCTTCCAAAAGAAGGAAGAACCCACTTCATCCTCATCCCCAAGCGGAGAACTTAGATTTTCTCAAAAAACAGACACGTGAGTGTTACACCATGAAACAACCAGCCAGTTTTGTTGAAGTAGTTTCTCCAGCAGGAACAAAGTCTCCTTCCAAAGAGAAGAAAATTTTGAAATGATTTCTTTGCAGGTTTTCCCATTACTTGCTTTAGATAAAGAATATGAAGGTTATGAGGTAAAACATCTTTTAAAAACTGTCTTTACCAACAGGAATTATGTGAAACAGGTAATTCCTCAAAAACTAGAAAATATTATAAATTTATCTTGGTTGACACAAGATCAGTAGATATTGAACATGACCCATATAGTATAGCTTACTCTAAGGTTACTATAAGAAATATTTTATCAACTTTTAATTGTCCCATTGATTATTTACAAACCCCTTAATCTTTCTAAATGATTTAATCATCAAACGTATAATTGGTATGACTACAATGAAGCCTTGGTGAACTTATTGTATGTTAGACCAACAACCCATAAATGGTTTGTTCAATATTGTCCAAATGTTGCAACTTCTACTATCCCCAGGTGGTTCTACCAATGGTGGAGCTGGTTTGGTGGAAAAATAAAAAAGTAATGCCTCGAAGCTTTGCTGAGAAATATACTAAGTTCCAAATCGATGAAGGCATATCAACAATACAAGAGAATATAAAACTCTGTAAGTATTATATTAAAAAATGTTTATCTTATATTATAAGTTGGACATATGTTATTGCAAATTTTGATAGGATTAAATTCTTCTCAAAAGAAATCAAGATTAAAGGTTGGTCACCGGACAAGAAATATGGTCCTTCTCCTTCTTAGAAGAAGAGTTTAACAAGTCCTTCACCCGCTAAGAGTGAATTGAAGAAAAGGTAAGGAAAGGCCTTGTCTGAATTAGAGGATGAACTAGATGAAGAAGCCATTAACAGACTTCTTGACGAAGCGTCATCACAGAGTGATGATAATGGCGAGATGTTAAAACCTAAAGTCTTAGAAAGGTATTATCTAAATCCATTTGATTAATGTCTAATTGAGATTTTTAAAATCGGAATAATTAGTCCTGCAGATAGAGGTCATTAAAGATCAGAATTATCTAGAAAGAGATAAAGGAGTCTCAAAGAGACAGAATCTTTATCATATTAATCAGATGGACCTAGATAACTGACATGCTTGGCCGACATGATTGGCTAAAGCTTTATTAGCAGTGACCGAGAAAGCAAAAGGTCCCTAAAGTCAAATATGCTTTCAAAGAGTAACAACTGACAGCGGCAAAGTAAAAGACAGTTGTAAAAGTTAATGTTTTCCCAAAAGCAAAGATAACGAATAGATAAAGCAATCCTCCGCAACCATTCGAAAGAAGGCTTTGAGATTCCTTTTATTTTTTCTAGTCTATAAAAGACTTTGTATTTCCCATTAAAGGCATCAGAAATTTACGAACACTAAATTTCTTGAATGCTCTCTCTCTCAGTAAACATTATGCAATATATGGAATAAAGTTTTCAGTTTTGTAAGTCATGCTATGGGTGCCAGGGTGGCACTTAAGCGAGTCGAACCTCAAGCTTCAGGACCATCGGTTGTTCTCAAGGCGCTGCACCTAAAGCTCAAGGAGCCTGGGTGGTACACTCAGAGCTTTGTGCCTAAAGCTGCGGGTTCCTTGGTTGCGTGCTCAGGGCATTGCGCCGCATGCTTTAGGAGAAAGGGTAGTGCCTCATGGTGTCGTGCCTCTACTTCTTGTAGCATGCTCGGTGCATTTAGGGAATCGTCCCACAAGCTCTTGGATCCTGGTTTGCTCGTTCAGGGCGTCACACCTCAAGCTCCAGGAGCCAGGTTGACGTGTTCAAGGCATCGCGCCAGAAGCTCTGGGGGGGCTGGGGTGGTGCGTTCAAGAAGTCGTGCCTCAAGATCTGTGATCAAGGGTCGCATGCTCAGGGCATCATGATGCAGGATATGCGAAACTGGGAGGTTCTCAAGGAACTGCATCTCAAACTTGAGGATCATAGGTCGCACGCTCAGGGCGCTGTGCCTCGGGCTCAAGGACCCTGAGCGTGCTTGTACCTCAAGATCTTTAAACCCAGTTGGCACGCTTAGGGCATCGTGCCTCAGGATCCGGGAGCCTGGGTGGCGCTCTAGGCATTGTGCCTCAAGCTCAAGGAGCATAGGTGGCACGCTAAGCGTGTCGCACCTCTAGTTCCGAGAGCCTGGGTGACGCGCTCAAGGTTTCGCGCCTATTGGTACTGAAGCCTAGGTGGCACCTACGGCGCTGTGCCTAAAGCTCAAGGAGCCTGGGTGGCTTGCTCAAATCATTGTGCCTCAGTCTTCGGGTGCCACGATGACGCGCTCACGACGTTGTACCTAAGGTTCATCGGTCCAGGGTAATGCGCTCAGGGCGCCTCAAGATCTTGTAGCCTGGGCGGCATTCTTAAGATATCGTGCCTCAACCTCTGAGAGCCTAATTGGAGCACTCAAAGGGTCGCTCTGGTATTCTGGGTGGCACACTCAGAGCATCTTGACTCAAGCTCCAATAGCTTGGGTGGCACACTTAGGGCATCATGCCTCAAGATCCGGGAGCCTGAGTGGCGCGCTCAGGCGTCGCGCCTAAATCTATGGTAGCTTGGGTACCGCGCTAAGGGCATCATGCCACAAGCTGCCAGACATTGGGTGGCACACTCATGGTGTCATTCATAAAGAGGCAATAGCCTCTGTAGCAGGGGGTTTCATTCCATAAAATCTGAGAGACTGGTTGGCGCGCCCTGGGTGTCGCTCCTTAAGCTCCGGGAGCCTGGATAACGTAATCAGGGCGTGGCGCCTCAAGATCTAGGAGCCTAGGTTGTACATTAGGGGTATCGTGCCTCAAGATCCAGGAGCATGGGTGGAGATCTCAAGGACACGCGCCTCAAGCTAAGGTATCCTGGGGGCGCTGCGCCTTAAGCTTAAATAGCCTGGGCTACACACACAGAGTGTCATGCCTCAAGATCCGCATGCCTGGGTTTCAAGCTCAGGGAATCGCGCCTCAGGTTCTTAGATCCTGGGTAGGGGGCTCACGGTGTTGTGACTCAAGATCTGAAATACTAGTTTGTGTGCTCAGGACATCGCGCCTCAAGCTCCGGGAGCTAGGATGGGGTGCCTCAATCTCAGAGATCCCGGGTGCTGCGTTCAAGGTATCATCCCTCAAGATTCGAATGCCTGGTTTTTTTCTTAGGGTTTCGTGCCACAAGATCTGGTAGCCTTGTATGCACGCTCAAGGCGTCGAACCTCAATCTCCGAGTACCTGGTTCACTTTGACATTCAAGCTGACGTTTACATTAACAATCATCTTGATATATACATTGAAGTTTACGTTCATATTGAAGTTCACATTGACGTTCAAGATCACGTTGATATTGACATTTATGTTCACATACACATTCACGTTTATGTTCATATTGATGTTCATGTTTATGTTGACGTTGACATTAACGTTTGCATTGACACTATAGGTTATATTGACGTTGATGTTCATGTTCATGTTCATATTTATTTTTATATTTACGATGATGTTAACATTCACGTTCAAGTTGACATTGAGGTTTATGTTGACGTTGATGCTCTCAATGATGTTAACGTTCACGCTGGTTTTTATGTTAATGTTCAAGTTGACTTTTATGTTTACATTGATGTTCACATTGATATTCACATTGACGTTCACACTCACATTGACATTCATGTTGATTTTCACGTTAACATTCACACTGTTGCTTATGATGACGTTTACCTTGACATTTACATTGAACTTCACGTTCACCATGACGTTCATATTGACGTTCAAGCTGACGTTGATGTTCACATAGATATTCACATTGACGTTCATGTTGATGTTCATGTTTACATTTACGTTGATGTTCATGTTTATATTTACGTTGATGCTCATGTTGGCATTGAAGTTGATGTTGACGTTTATCTACACGTTAACATTGACATTGACATTGACGTTCACACTTATTTTACATTGACATTAAAGCTAACATGTAAGTTGATATTGACATTCACGTTAACATTGACATTCACGTTGAAGTTTACATTTACATTGATGTTAACATTCAGATTCACGTGAAGTTCACGTTCACGTTAATGTTAATGTTGGCATTGACATTGATGTTTATGTTTACATTCACGTTCACACTGACATTCATGTTAACATTTATGTTCTCGTTTGACATTTACGTTGACATTGACGTTGACGTGCACGTTGACGCGCATATTGACATTGACATTGACATTCACGATGTAGTTGACATTTACATTAACATTCATGTTGATGTTCACGCTGATGTTTACATTGATGTTCTACAAGACGTTAAAGATGACATTGACATTTACGTTCACATCGACATTAATAATGACATTCCCATTGATATTGATGTTTATGTTGACATTTCCGTTGATGCTGACGTTCACGATAATGTTAACATTACGTTCAAGGTGACGTTTATGTTAATATTGACATTTAGGTGGAGGATCCCATTCACGTGGACATTAAAGTTGACATTCAAGGTTACGTTTATGATGCTTTGCCGTTCACGGTAACATCAAGTTTATAGTTATGTGAATGTTCACATTCATATTAATGTTAACATTCACATTATTGTTCACATTTACGTGTACATAAATATTTATATTGAAGTTCACGTTGACGTTGACATTTAGGTTGACATTGAATTCACATTCATGTTGATGTTCATGTTTACATTTACGCTGACTTTCACATTGAAATTCACCTAGACATTCACATTGTCGTTCATGTTGATATTCATATTGACGTTTATGTTGACTTTATTATTGACGTTTATGTTGATGTTCATGTCGACGTTGATGTTGACTTTGCCATTCATGTACATGTAAACATTGATATTAACTTTAACTTTGACGTTAACATTGATGTTCACACTTATGTTTACATTGACATTCAAGTTGACGTTTATGTTGACGTCGCCATTGAGGTTCACAGTTACATTGACGTTCAAGTTAACTTTTACATTAATATTAATGTTGAAGTTCACATTCACGTTAATGTTAATATTGACAGTGACATTTATGTTTACGTTCACATTGACTTTACATTGACGTTTATGTTTACATGGATGTTGACATGCATATTGACGTTGACATTGACATTGTTATTGATGTTTACGTTGTAGTTGACATTTATGTTGACGTTCACGCTGATGTTTACATTGATGATCAAGCAAAGGTTTAGTATGACATTGACATTAATGTTTACGTTGTTGTTTATGTTGACATTCACATTCATGTTGAAGTTACGTAAACAATGATGTTGATGTTGACGTTCACATGGATGTTTACATAAACTTTCAAGGTGAGGTTTATGTTGATATTAACATTTACGTTGAAGTTGAGGTTGACATTGACATTGACATTCACGTAGACATTCACCTTATCAATGACGTTCACATTGACATTCACGTACAAGTTGACATTTATATTGATGTTCACTCTAATGTTTACGTTGACATTTACATTTAACTTTACAGTGACGTAGACGTTGAAATCATGTTTTCTTTGACAATGACGTTCAGTTAACATTATGTTGAAATTCACACAGATTTTGACATTGACGTTTACGTTGACGTTAACATTGACTTTTACATTGATGTTTACATTCATGTTCATGTTCACATTGAGGTTTGATTTGACATTTACGTTAATATTGATGTTGGCGTTTACATTTACATTGACACTTATGTGGATATTTAATTTAACGATTAGGTGTACGTTGACATTCATATTGATATTCACGTTCACTTTAATGTTTACATTGACATTGACGTTTAAGTTCACGTTAATGTTCACGTTCACGTTGACATTCACATTCACGTTGATGTTTATAAAAATATAAACATTGATATGCATATTGACATTGACATTGACATTGACGTTGACGTTGATGTTTGTGTTCATGTTGATGATTAAATTGATGTTCAAGCTGACGTTTAGGTTGACATTGACATTTAGGTTCACGTTGACACTAATGTTGATGTTAAGATTTACGTTTACATTCACGTTGACGTTGAAATTTATGTTGATGTTTATATTGATGTTCAAACTGAAGTTTCTATTGACGTTGATGTTGACGTTCATATTGATGTTCAAGTTGACGTTCATGTTCGTTCAAGTGGACATTCACGAGGACGTTCACATTGATAATCCCATTCATGTTCATATTGACCTTATGTTGATCTTCATGTTAACGTTCATGTAGACATTTACGTTGATGTTCATATTGACGTTTATATTGGGGTTCACATTGACGTTGACATTCACATTGACGTGTAATTCAGGTTTACTTTCACGTTCATGTTGATGTCAACAATACAAGAGAATATAAAACTCTGTAAGTATTATATTAAAAACCGTTTATCTTATACTATAAGTTGGACATTTGTTATTGCAAATTTCGATAGGATTAAATTCTTATCAAAAGAAATCAGCATTAAAGTTTGGTCGCCGGCCAAGAAAGATGGTCCTTCTCCTTCTAAGAAGAAGAATTTATCAAGTCATTCACCCTCCAAGAGTGAATTGAAGAAAAGGTTAGAAAAGGCCTTGTGTGAATTGGAGGATGAACCAGTGAAGAAGCCATTAACTGACTTCTTGACGAAGCTTCATCACAAAGTGATGATGATGGCGAGATGTTAAAACCTAAAGCCTTGTCAAGGTCCTATATAAATCCATTTCATAAATGTCTAATTGAGATATTAAAATCGTAATAATTAGTCTTTCAGATAGAGATCATTAAAGACCACAATTATCTAGAAAGAGATAAAGGACTCTCAAAGAGACGAAATCTTTATCATATTAATCAGATGGACCTAGATAACCGACAGGCATGGCCGACATGATTGGCTAAAGATTTTGTCAGCAGTGACCGACAAAGCAAAAGGTCCCTAATGTCAAAGATGATATCAAAAAGTAGCAACTGAGAGCGGCTAAGTAAAAGGTAGTTGTAAAAGTTAATGTTTTCCCAAAACAGAAGATAAGGAACAGATAAAGCAATCCTATGCAACCAATTGGAATAAGGCTTTGAGATTCCTTTTATATATTCTAGTCTATATAAGACTCTGTATTTTCCCATTAAAGGCATCAGAAATTTACGAACACTAAATTTTTCTGGAATGCTCTCTCTCTGTAAACATTATGCAATATATGGAATAATGTTTATAGTTTTATAAGTTCTCTTTTTCTTCTTTTATTTTACGCACTTTGTTCTTGAACAAATTGGCTCTCTCTCTCTCTCTCTCTCTATTAACATTATGCAATATATGGAATAATGTTTTCAATTGTGTAAGTTCTCTTGTTCTTCTTTTACTTTCCGCACTTTGTTCCTGAAGAAATGGTATCAGAGCCATGATAATGGCGTTAATTGTTCACATGAGTATCTAAATCCTTAGGTAGTCTAGGCTCTTAAAAATCATGTGATTATTAAGATAAAAAATAATCTTAACTTAGTAATTATCCAGCTTATGTTTTATTATCTTTTATATAGTAATCTTAAGAGTTTATAGATCTATTATTGTCCTATATAATATTTTTGTTAACTTCGATTAAAGAAAGTGAAAGGACATGGTTTCCTTATTACCATGTTGAGGTTTTGTCTCTACAAAAGTCTGAGTGTGGCTTAAGGACTTGTTTAGCCTGAAACTAGATCATTGTAAGTCCAGTAAGACCCATGGGGGTAGGCGGTCGATCTTTTGGTGATCCGTCCTACAATATGACTTTCTAAAGGCTTGTAATATCGAACACGCGTGATATAAGTTGAGTAACTTCCAAGGCCAATTTAATTGTTAAATCATTGTTAACCTTTATATTATCTACATAATCACTACTTTTAATTTTTTTATTTACAAGAATCATAGTCAAATTCTCATAAGTTTCATAATCTTTGTTAAAATTATTCTTATTGCTTAATTTATCCTTGACGTTCTCTCATGCATAAAGACAAGTGTTTGTTCTCATGAATACCAATAATATTGTCAACTCTGTAAATTGTTCTATATATAAAAAAGATATGCGTGTACAAAATTGGTCCATTCCTAAAGAACCGATTAATAAGATTTACCAAATAGGTAATTTTAGTTTAAAAGTTTAATATAAAAGCTTGTGAACCAACCTATGCAATTAATAACTCTTTAGAGACTATTAAATTGTTGATTGTTGCTGACATAGACAGGTATAGGACAGAATTTAAATTTCTTCATATTGGTCTTGTACCGGTAGTAGTTAAACCTCTTTTTGGTAAGGCTTAAATATTTCTATTTGTTTAATGCTTAGAGATGCTAGACTTCTCAATGTTGATTATTCGTTGTTAGGAATCTTAGAAAGTAATCTAGCTCAGGGGACAACTTCAATCAATTGTTATACTAATTTCTCTGTAGAGATAGAAGACCCTAATATTCATGATACTTTGACACTTATGTCAAAACCAAGAATATGAATAGCAATTTAGGAGCTAGAGATTTAGCTGAAATATATCGGCTAAATTACAAGCTAATGAAAACCACTACTCCCTCAAAGGCAATTAACTCTAGCCCCAAAGGTGTTACTATGCTTATGAATCTAACCAAGAGCATAGAACTACTTTTGTGCCCAGAATGTTAAAGTGGAATGAGATTCTTTCCGATGAAAGATGGAAATTTGAATGTATCACCGAACCCTTCCGGTTCACCTTCTAGGTCTTCCCTAGAAAGTATTCTTCAATTTGCAGATGGATATGTTAACCTTAAGTTTCATAGATCAAATTCTTTTGGCCATGAGTCTTCCAATAGAAGGATGTCTATGGCTAGACCGTCTACTTCAAAGACCCGGGAGGGATAATAAGATTTGTACGAAACCAGTAAGGTTCCATAAAAACAGGGTAAATTCATGTTCATATTGATGTTGATGCTCACGTTCATGTTCACATTTATTTTATTTTTACGATGCTGTTAACATTCACGTTCATGTTGACATTGAGGTTTATGTTGACGTTGATGCTTTCATTGATGTTGACGTTCACGCTGGTTTTATGTTATTGTTCAAGTTGACTTTTATGTTGATGTTGATGTTCATGTTGCTGTTCACATTGATATTGACATTGATGTTGATATTCACGTTAACATTCACAGTGATGTTTATGATGACGTTTACCTTGACATTTACATTGAACTTCACGTTCACATTGACGTTCATATTGACGTTCTAGCTGATGTTGACGTGTTCAGATAGACATTCACATTGACCTTTATGTTGATGTTCATGTTCATGTTTAAGTTTACATTGATGTTCATGTTTACAATTATGTTGATCTTCATGTTGATGTTGACGTTCGTGTTGACGTTTATTTACAAGTTAACATTCACATTGACATTGATGTTGATGTTGACATTTACGTTCACATTGATGTTTACATTGACATTAAAGCTAACATGTAAGTTGATGTTAACATTCACGTTAACATTGACATTCATGTTAAATTCACATTTACATTGATGTTAATATTCAGATTCATGTGAAGTTCACGTTCACGTTAATTTTAATGTTGACATAAACATTGATGTTTATGTTCACATTCACGTTCACATTGACATTCATGATCACATTTATGTTCTCGTTGACATTTATGTTTACATTTACGTTTAAGTGCACGTTAACGCTCATATTGACATTGATATTGACATTTATGATGTAGTTGACATTTTCATTAACATTCATGTTGATGTTCATGCTGATGTTTACATTGATGTTCAAGAAGACGTTAAAGATGACGTTGACATTTACGTTTACATCAACATTAACAATGACATTCCCATTGATATTGATGTTTACGTTGACATTTCCATTGATGCTAACGTTCATGATGATGTTTACATTATGTTCAAGGTGACATTTATGTTGATATCGACATTTACATTGACAATCCCATACACGTGGACATTAAAGTTTAAATTGAAGGTTACGTTTATGATGAGGTTACCGTTCACGGTAACATTAAGTTTATATTTACGTGAATGTTCACATTCACATTCATGTGAACGTTCACGTTGTTGTTCACATTTACATTCACATAGACATTTATATTAAAGTTCACGCTGACAATGACATTGAAGTTGACGTTCAATTCACATTCATGTTGATGTGCACGTTGACATTTTTACTGACTTTTACATTGACATTAACCGAGAAATTCACATTGACGTTCATGTTGATGTTCATATTGACATTAATTATGAATTTCTTATTGACGTTTATGTTGATGTTCATATCGACTTTGACGTTGACTTTGCCATTCATGTACATGTTAACGTTGACATTGTCTTTAACTTAGACATTTATATTGATGTTCACACTGATGTTTGCATTGACATTCAAGTTGACGTTTATGTTGACGTCGCCATATAGGTTCACAGTTTCATTGAAGTTCAAGTTAACTTTTATATTAACATTTATGTTGAAGTTCACATTCACGTTAATGTTAATATTAATAATGACATTTATTTTTACGTTCACGTTGACTTCATATTGACGTTTATGTTTACATGGATGTTGACATACATATTGACGTTGACATTGACATTGTTATTGACATTTACGTTGTAGTTGACATTCACGTTGACGTTCACGCTAATGTTTACATTGATGATCAAGCTAATGTTTAGGATGACATTGACATTAATGTTTACGTTGTAGTTTACATTGACATTCTCATTGATGTTGAAGTTTACGTTAATAATGATGTTGATGTTGACGTTCACGCGGATTTTAACATCAACTTTGAAGGTAAGGTTTATGTTGATATTAACATTTACGTTGAAATTGAGGTTGACAATTATATTTACATTCACGTAGACGTTCACCTTAATAATGACATTCACATTGACATTCACGTACAAGTTGACAATTATATTGACGTTCACTCTAATGTTTACGTTGGCGTTTACATTGAACTTCACAGTAACGTAGATGTTGAATTCATGTTTACTTTGACAATGATGTTCACGTTAACATTAAGTTGAAATTCACATAGATTTTGTTGTTGACGTTCATATTGATGTTAACATTGACTTTTACATCGATGTTTACATTCATGTTCATGTTCACATTGAGGTTTAATTTGACATTTTCTTTAATATTGATATTGACATTTATATTGACATTGACACTTATGTGGATATTGAATTTAACAATTAGATGTACGTTGACGTTCATATTGACATTCACGTTCACTTTAATGTTTACACTGACATTGACTTCTAAGTTCACGCTAACATTCACGTTAATGTTCACGTTAATGTTGACATTGACATTCACTTTGATGTTTATATAGATATAAACGTTGATGTGCATATTGACGTTGACATTGACGTTGACGTTGACGTTGATGTTTGTGTTCATGTTGATGATTAAATTGATGTTCAAGCTGACGTTTAGGCTTACATTGACACTTAGGTTCACGTGGACACTAATGTTGATGTTGATATTTATGTTTACATTCACGTTGACATTGACATTGACGTTGACCTTCATGTTGATTTTTATATTGATGTTCAAGCTGAAGTTTACGTTGACATTGATGTTGACGTTCATATTGACGTTCAAGTTGACGTTCATGTTGACTTCAAGTGGATGATAACATCGACGTTCACATTGATAATCCCGTTCATGTTCATATTAACCTTATGTTGATGTTAATGTTAATGCTAATAAAGACATTTACGTTGATGTTCACATTGACGTTTAAATTGAAGTTCACGTTGACGTTGACATTCACATTGACGTGTAATTCAGGTTTACTTTCACGTTCATGTTGATGTTAACTTTCACATTGACTTTAACATTAACGTTTATGTTGATGTTTACGTTCATAATCACATTCGCGCTGAGGTTTACATCGACGTTTATGTTAATGTTGATCTTGATGTTTACATTTACACTGACACTTATGTGGATGTTGACATTGACATTTAGGTGTACGTTGACGTTGATATTTACATTCACGTTCACGTTGATGTTCACATTCACCTTTACACTAACATTCATATTCATGTTGATGTTGATGTTGACAGACATGTTGACGTTAACATTGACCTTGACGTTGACATTAATATTTACTTTCATGTCGATGTTTACATTGACAGCAACTGACATTTTTGTTGATGTTTACATTGACATTGATGTTCACGTTGATGTTCAGGTTAACATTTATTTTTACGTTCACTTTGAGGTTTACGTTGACATTTATGTTAATGTTGATGTTGACATTTACGTTTACATTGACACTTACGTGGACAATGGTAATAATGTTAAGGTGTACGCTTATGTTCACGTTGACATTGACGTTCACATTTTCATTAATGTTGACATTCACATTTACGTGTACATTCACATTTACATTGACGTTAACATTCATAATGACGTGAACATTGACTTTCATGTTTTTGTTGATATTCACATTACGTTCATGTTTACGTTTACATTCACATTGACGTTGACATTTATGTTGATGTTGACATTCACTCTGTAGTTTACATTGATGTTCAAGCTAACGTTTAGGTTGATATTGATGTTGATGTTTGCATTTACATTAATACTTATGTGGAGATTGGCATTGACGTCTAGTTGTATATTGAAGTTTACATTGATTTTAAAGTTTACATTCCCGTTCACATTGATGTTCACATTTACATGTATGTTCACGTTTAATTTATGTAAATATTCAAGTTGACATTTACATTGATGTTGATGTTGACGTTTATGTTGGCATTGACATTCAAGTTGACGCAGGTTGGCATTGATATTTACGTTCATGTCGACATTTATGTTCACGTCGACATTGACGTTGTATTGAGTTTACATTAAATTTCACGTTGATATTGACGTTGAATATTCACACTGATGTTTACATTGACGTTCTAGCTGAAGTTTACATTGACGTTCACATTTATGTTTAAGTAGACGGTCAATTGACATTCATGTTGACTTCAAGTTGAAGTGCACGTTGACGTTAACATTCACATTGACGTTAACATAGACATTCACGTAGACATTCATGTTGATGATCAAGTTCACGATCACGTTGACCTTTACATTCTCGTTCATGTTGACGTTCATGTTTACGTTTATGTTGATGTTCACATTAACGTTCATATTGATGTTTATATCGAATTTCACGTTGACATTGATGTTGAATTCAGTTTTGTGTTGACATTCACGTTCACATTTACGTTTAAATTCACATATATATTGACGTTCATGCCACGTTGACATTAACATTGACTTTTACGTCGACATTTACGTTCATGTTGAGGTTAACATTAACGTTTATGTTAATTTTGATGTTGACATTTACATTTACATTGACACTCATGTGGACGTTGACATTGACGTTTAGGTGTATGTTGACGTTCAAGTTGACGTTGACATTCACATTTACTTCGACATTCACATTCACCTTGAAGTTTACGTTGAGGTTGACGTTCACGTTGATGTTCACATTGACGCTGATGTTTACGTTGAGATTAACGTTCACGCTGATGTTTATGATGACATCAATCTGACTGTCATATCCGTGAAGCACCCCCTAGAAGTAACCAACGTCGTCATTCTCTTTGAAGACTATGACTAGCCTCTTAGCTTACATCATTACATTCATAGATTAAAAATGAGAAAGTTTTAAAAACTATTTTACATCTACCTGGAGGTTTACATAGGCCTTTACCATATACATAATATAGTTATATTGGGTATATATAGACCCTTCGTTTATGAAGAATACTAAATCTTCTACTTTTATTGCATATAGATATATAAGATATAAAATAGCTTTAGTTGGATATCTCATCTCATTACCATCTAACCACGAGTATATTAATTTTGCATATCCCGTACATCAAAGTAATAAAACCACATATAGGCTTTACAATGTTTAGTACCTAAATGAAAAGGAAAGAACATAGAATTCTTATAAATATAACAACATAATAAGTTTTATTATGGCATTGCCCTCGGAAAATGAGTACCTACCAAACTTGGATGACTTCGAATTTCAAGTCTTCCTTCAAAGTCGTATCAAAATCCTTTCTACACCGGACCATAAATGTTGGAGAAAAAGGATGAAAATTGGGTTAGTAAACCACGTGTATAAGTATGAGACCATATGCACACATATCATAAAACCATGCTAAAGAGGGACATGTCAATAAGGTATGCACTTTACTTTGAAAAGCTTTATGCACATTCAAGAAGACCATACCAATCAAGAATACATATTCATTAATTCAAGACCTTACCACAACCATCTTTTATACCTCAAGACACCTTCCCCGCTAAGGAAAATTACTCATTTAGCTTACCAAGAACCAATTCCTTCAACTTCATCAACGTCTGATCAAGGTGTTGTTTTGAAATCACCTCAACCATCAAAGATGACTTAGAGTTAATTATGGACCATAAAACCAGCATTTAGAGAATCTTCCAACCTAACATCCAATCTAGACAACCTATGAATATTTTTTACTAGGTCTTTCTTGGCTTCCTCTACATTAGACACACTACCCATGGTCAAATGACTTAGCGCATCCGCAACTACGTTGGCCTTTCCGGGGTGAAGGGGAACACTCACTTTGTAATCTTTCAACAATTCCAACCACCTTACTTTTCATAGATTCAACTCCTTTTGAGTAAACACATATTTGAGACTTTTGTGGTTTGTATATACATCCAAATGAACACCATACAAAAAATGCCTCCGTATTTTCAAGGCAAAGACTCGGCCACTAACTCAATGTCATAAGATGGATAATTTCTATCATGCACCTTAAGTTTCTTAGAGGCATGGGCTATTACTTTCCCATGTTGCATAAGAACACAAACTAGTCCCACTTGGTATGCATCACAATAAAGAACAATGCCCTTTGTACCCTCCGATAAAGTCAACGCCGGGGTGGTGGTAAGCCTATTTTCAAGATTTGGAAGCTTTTGTCACATGCTTCTCACAACTCAAATTTCATACTTTTTGCGTAAAAGTAGTCAAGGGAGATGTAATATATGCAAAACCATCGAAATACCTCATGAAATAACCTTGTATAACCAAGAAAATCCTCATGTCGGTAGAAGTCAATGGTCTAACAAATTCTTGATCGCCTCGGTGTTACTTGGATAGACCTCAACTCCCTCATAAGAGATGATATGACTAAGAAATGCCACCAACTTCAACTAAAACTCGCATTATCTATTCTAGGAAAATAATTGGTTCTTCTTAAGCACTTGTAACACCACCCTCAAATGGTCCATGTGTTCACCCTTGTTTTCAAATATACCATGATGTCATCAATATAGAAAATGACAAATAAATCTAGGTAACTTTGGAAAACTGTATTCATCATATCCATGAATTCCTCCAGGGTATTATTGAGACCAAAGGACATTACAATGAACTTATAGTGACCATATCTAGTCCGAAATTCCACTTTGGTATATCGCCATCTCTCACCCTATGTTTGTGATACCCCGATCTCAACTCAATTTTAGAAAGGTAGCTTGCCCCTTCGAGTTGATCAAACAAGTCTTCAATCCGAGGGAGAGAATACTTTTTCTTAATAGTGACCTTAATGGATTGGCAATAATGAAAGCAAATTCTAAGGGACCCATCCTTCTTCATCACAAACAAAACCAGAGCACCGTAGGGGAAATACTAGGTCTTATGAAGCCTTTTTCTAGTTAATCTTTAAGTTGAGCCTTCAACTCTTTCAATTCATCTGGAGCCATCAGATATGGAGGAATTGAAATGAGGTTTGTATCCAGTAGTATGTCAATGCAAAAATTAATTTCCCATTTGGGAGGGATTCCGAGAATATCATTAGGAAAGACCTGAAAAATTCCCTTACTACGGGGACTAATTTAGTGAAAGGATTTTTGAAGTCTAAATCTTTGACTCTTACAATATGATATGGATACCTCTTTGAGATCATTCTACAAGACTTAAGACAAGAGATGATACAACCTCTATGAATAGAGTTTCCCCCCTTTCCACTCTAAAATGGATTCATTTGGAAAATTGAACTTAACAATTCTAGTCCCTACAATTAATGGAAGCGAATCAATCATACAACTAGTCCATCCCCAAAAGTACATCAAAATAGACCATACTATTTTCTACTAATTATACATGAGTAACTCTATTTGGAAACATTATAGAGCAATATCTATACACCCTTTTTGCAACAACCGACTCACATACCGGGCTTGTTACTATGAAATGTTAATTTAAAAGGTCGTGCAATATCTACAACTTCCTAGATATAAAGGGAGTAACAAAAGATAATGTACCACCCGGATAAAGCAAAGCATATACATTTATAGAGAAAACTTGTAACATAATGGTTACTGCATCTGGAGAACTCTCTTGTTCACCCCTTGAGCGAAGTGTACAAAAGTGATTCTTCTATGGAGGATCCACATTAGAACCACTAGCTTGAGCTTGCCCGCTACCTTTGTCTTGCCCCATCACATTTTGGGAATCTATAACCTTGTGGCTATTATTGTCACACCCTATGTAATTGTCCATCCCAATTAGGCAATAACCATAATGCTTCTTACCACACATTCCTCAAGGCGTTTTTAAGGAAGTACTATACCCTTTTGAGACATAGGGTTAGACACCCTCTTATAAGGAGCCTTGGGAAACTTGGTAGGAACTTGATTAAATGACCTCTTCTTCAACCTAGGCTTTTCTTGGATATCAAGCCTACGCTTTGAGAACGACCATAAAATGATCTTACCCTCTTGGCATCTCTACTCTTTCTCTTATTCCTTATATCTTCCACATGTTAAGAATGAACCATGAAATGATAAATTTTCATATTTTCATGTAGCACAGACGAATGAAATTCCTCTTGCAAGTCATCCGACACCCCCGTCCTAAAGTGCCTTATTTCATCTAGTATTAGAAACTAGAGAAGGAGCATGCTTTAAAATTTAGTGAATTTCAAAGATTATTAAATTACACTCGTACCTCCTTGACGAAGGTTGATGAACTACACCACTTTGGATTCCCTCTTGTCCCTAGGAAAGAACCTATCAACAAAATATTTCTTGAAAATCTCCCAAGTCACAAGTGCACCTCTTAAAGTCCTATTGTCTCTGCATTGGACGTACAAAGTTTGGGACACATCTTGGGGGTCTTCCTCAACTTTGTATTCATGGAAAGTAGGGGGATTCATCCTAGTGAAATCCCTTAAAAGGGACGCCATGGTACCAACATATTGATTTGCTCGGGGTACAACCTCCCGATTAGCTTTGGTCGTCATGGCTTGATCTTGAGTAGTGAAGGCTTGTGCGTGATTAGTAATGGATCGGGCCATTTGAAGAAAGGCATCCCTTATGTCACCGTCCGAAAAGGTGGAGGATTTACCGTAGCTTGGTCATCATTAGACAGTTTTTCAAGAGGAAATACTCGATTGCCTTCGGGGGAGTTCCCGCATTGGAAATCTCTTCAATAAGTCTTCGAGCGGCTGCTCTTCGACTATTCATTACCTATAATCACAATAAAATGATTTTATGCTAAAAGCACACAAAGTAAAAACTTTAGAGGTATGATATTGTAATTCCATGAAAATGTGAGTTTCTTAAGCATCTTGTAGTTTCCTATTCATAAGTGTGGCTCACTTCACAATTATGAATAAGAATCTACATAGACCTTATTAAGTGATAAATCAACTCTAAAGATATTCATCCTGGCTTTGATACCCTATTTTTCATTTTTGTTTAGCACCCCCTAGACGTAACTGGAGTCGTCGTCCTCTTTGAGGACTAAGACTAGCCTCTTAGCTTAAATCATTACATTGATAGGTTAAAAATGCAAAAATTTTAAAGAAAATTCTGCATCTACCTTGAGGTTCACATAGACCTCTACCATACATATAATATACTGATATCGATCATACATTGACCCTTTGTATGATGAACTTTATTTAGTCTTCTACTTTTACTGCACATAGATATATAAGATATAATAGTCTTAATTAGATGTATCATCTAATAAACCATCTAAACACAAGTATGTCAATTTGCCATATCCCATACATCAAAGTAATAAAGCCACATATATGCTATAAAATGTTTAATACTCAAATAAAAAGGAAAGAACATAGAAGTTTAATAGCTAGAACAACATCATAAGCTTGATAGTGAAATTACCCTAGGAAACTTAGTACCTACCAAACTTTGATTAGTGAGACTTCCAAGTCTTCCTTCAAAGTCGTCTTAAAATCCCTTTCAACGGCAAGAACCTAAAATGTTGGGGAGAAGGAAATAAAATATGGTTAGTACCCCACTTGTACTAAGTATGAGATCATATGCACACATATCATAAAACCATGCTAAAGAGGGACATGTCAATAAGGTATGCATTTTACTTTGAAAAGCTTTATGCACATTCAAGTAGATCATACCAATCAAGAATACATATTCATTAAGTCAAGACCATGTTCCTCATACTAAGTCTAGCCAAGTCAATCATGCATACCAACATATAAGAACATATAATAAAGACAACTTCATCATCAAGTTATACCATCAACAAGCATGAATAAGAGTTCGTTACAACATAACCAAAAGAAAGACCATTACCCATGAACCCTTTTTAACTCAACTAGTACAATAAAAAAATCAAAGAACCATAACCTTACTCAATCCCGTAAACTCAACAACAATCACGGCCAATTTACAATACGTTCAAGCTGACGTTCACGTTAATATTGATATTTACGTTGAAGATCACATTCACGTGGATATTGAAGTTTACATTCAAGCATACATTTATGATGACGTTGACGTTCATGTTAACATTCAAGTTTACATTTACATTGATGTTCACGTTCACATTAACGTTAACATTCACATTGGTGTTCACAAAGACGTTTATATTTAAGTTCACGTTGACATTGACATTGACGTTAACGTTGAATTCACATTTACTTTGACATTAAAGTTCACATTCATATTGATGTTCACGTTGACATTCACGCTGTCACCACCAGAATGTAGACTCTAGCCGAAACACGCGTTGTTGACCTCTCAGAGGTCGCACAGAAGCCTAAATACGTCATATTACATCTTCGAGGTTAATTTTGGCGGAAAATTTTGAACTTTATTTACTTAGACTTCATAGTGAGAAACATTTAACTCGCATAAGACTATCTGAATAAACTCATAAGCATTTCACAATAACCATCTAATATCAAGATAATCAAATGAAAGACATAGTCATATCTGTATAAAAATATAGATTTGCCAAAATGGCATCAATAAAATATCGGAAAATAACTCGGAAAGAAATACAAGTGGAATATACTCAACTAGATCATGCCTACATCTATGCTAGAATATCAAATATATGCATCCTCAAAAGAAAGAGGGCCTACAAAGTCCGGATGAATGCTCCACGTCCGTATAACTTTAGCATAGTCTCGTCAGCTCTAGCGTTCACCTGCACCAGGGATTAGTACACACTTATACTAAGTGTGGGTATATTCAAGCATACAACAAGGACATGCATGATTAACAAGATCTCTATCCTAACGATATGAGTTATGAATGTCAAGTAAGTGGACTTGCCAAATC